>JAPYMA010000580.1:0-11344 GCA_035041965.1 Anisakis pegreffii | reverse complement strand
TTAGAAAAAATCATTCTATATCTCTTTACTTAAAACTGTCACTAGTGCTCACAAATAACACGGTAACCATAAATGAAACGCTCTCGAGTTGAGAACGACGATCACGCGAGTGAACATCCGTAAAACTTCTTCCATTTGTTCCAATACTCCACAAGTATGAACCTTAATGAAATTATGGAGTAAATCGAAATTCGTTACATCTATGTCGTAATCAGTCACATTATATTCGATAAAAATACGCAACAACATAACAATAAAAGCAATGAAATATGAAAACTAAAATGCTGTATCATCATGTTGTATGCTTGAATAACAAATATGCAATTCGACTGAGCACTATGCAATACGAACGCATTTATAACACCATGGGAGTTGATCAGTACCATTCAAAGGGTGTAAGTGACAAGAAAGTTCAGCTGCGAATAGGAGGATATTTCTGTAATGTGTAAGAGAATGTCGTGAAATGTAGTTTGAATTGTGGTAGTGTGTTGGCTTCCAATTCTTCCTCAGGCCCACGATAGGATAGCCTAAACATCAGGTAAATTTCGGGGAGATTTGGGGCCTTCCAAAATTTCGGGGTCTCCCCGCAATTAACCGGAAAAAATTAAATTCGAGTCTATCGCGCCCTCACCTCACCTCATAACTTTACGTGATTTTCAACGCACTGAGTGGCACTACAACGATTTTTTCCTTGTTTTCATCTGCTTTTACGTATGTTTTTTCCGTTTTTTCCTTTACTTTTGAGCGTATTGGCTGTTATCGAACTTATTGGGTATTGTCACGCATACCTATTGATTAGCAAACATAACCGGAGTGTGGAATTTAAGTGGCAGCGTAGATTTACACGTGCCGACAGTAGATACGGGAGTTGCTGACGTAGGGATAAGTGACGGTATAGCTCGGCAGCTATTCACTAATAAGGGGAAAAACTGGATTACGAGTCATGAACGTCTGAATGAACTGGTGACAAATTCGGTGCAAGCTGATCCACCGATGTTACCAACAAGGTAAGGGATGAATTTTCGCTGGATGCAATCTCTTTCGGTGGGAGAGCAACGATTGGTCAGGTTAGCGATTCGTTTGGATCCGTGATACCTTATGAGCGTAGGTGGCCGATGATGATAATTCTTAGGGATATGCCTTTACAAATCAACTATATCTCTGTGATTGAACATTCAACGTCGAAACCAAATATACTTTTTTTGTAACTTAGAATCTCCTCTATTCGGTGGTGCCAAAAAATAAAACGACTTTGAAAAAGATCTAAGCTTACCAATGACCCAATGATGTACTTTCTACAGCAACTGGTTTTACTTAGAGTTGTGTCGAAGGCAAAATCGGACTTAGGGTTCCTGGGAAGACCTTCATCATTCATATTGATAGCTTATTATAGTTTATAATTATAGTGTATAGTTTATATCGATAATTTATGGCTCGTAATACTGTAGTTATCAAAACAAAAGTTCGTTTTTGAACCGCTCACTTAAGCAGTTTCATACAAATCTTACTCGCGACGATGGGTGCTGCACTCAGAATTGATAAATTTGAAGTTGAACGCTTAAAACGGCGGTGGTTTATTATTTGTGGAGGAACTGATTTCTGACATAATTTTTCTGAATTTCAGGTTCTTCGAGCCTTCGTGCCTTTAGAAGGTTCATTCGTGGAAATGAGCAGTTTTAATCGGAATGTAACTTGACAATTGACTGATAAAATGGCTCAGAAATATGTCATTGAAAAAAGCCAAGTTGTGATAAATGTTTATATGGGGAATTTGCTCCCTTCTCCTTTGCATTCGCAATCTGCATTCATAATGACTCATTCATATTCTTATCACTGCTATCAGTCCACTAATATCTCCTCACATTAGTATAGCTACTGATGCTTGTAAAGCGATATGTTAAAAAGCAATGTTAACATTATAAATTATTATTTTGTCATTCCAGCTGTATTAATTATGAGAATCATATGATCAAGCTTGATAAGGACAATTTTTTATCATGCTCCTTGACAAACGAATACTGTTGGTTAGATCGAAATGATTTTAATTCAATGCGAGTTCATAACCGTGTGCAGTCTCACCGTTAGCTGCAGCATAATTCCATTCCCCATTACACTTTATACTAATGAAGTCGGAATGTTCGTATCGAATCTTCATTTCTTCATTCCATCAGCAATTACAATGAGAGAAGACATTGCAATAATGTTTCATTACGTAAGGAATGTCAGTTTGAGTTTATCACTGATAATACGTTGGAATCATTTTTGATCTGTTGATATCCCTCTTTCGTTCCCGTACGAAATTATGCGTAATTTAATCTCGAACGTCGACTGTCTCGATGCATCAATAGATTCCATCTGTTTGGTAATTACCTTTCTTTTTAGATCACATCATCGAATACATTGAACGTTTACGAGCGAACAACTTCAGTGTTCCACAAGCCTTAACATCTGACCATTGGCATCCCCTTTTAAACTTTAAGAATCCAGAATTTTTCCTCAAGAATCCAATTTCCTAAGTTAATAATAAGAATATTCATGAAATACTAATAATAATTTAATAACAATAATTAAGTAATAAGATACTAATATAATAGTAATAATATTATAATAAAAATAACAATAATATAGTAAAGTATGATATAATAATAATGATATAATATAATATAATATAACATAGTATAATATAATATAGTGTAATATATAATATAATATAATATAATATAATATAATATAATATAATATAATATAATATAATGTAATATAATATAATACAATGTAACATAATGTAACTTAATATAATATAACAATATTATTCGTATTGTTGTTATTATTATTATTTTTTTATTTTTATTTTTATCATCATTATTATTATTGTTGATAGTAGCAATAATATTAATAAAGTGTCAGTAAAATAACTTATCATTTCAGAATGGATCGTAAAGCCGTAATAATAGCTTCTGTAGCAATCCTGCTACCATTAATCAATATCACACAGGCATGTAAAAAAACTACAACCACCACCACAACCACCACTACAACCACTACAACCACAACCACTACAAGTAAGCTTGTTTTAAGATTTTGACTTCAGCTAGCGACTTGTTGAAAGGTGTCAATACCACCGGAACGTTTATGGAAATGGACATCTTTAACAACGCTGAACTTAAATGCTTATTACGCACTGTAGTAATCCTGGCAATGCGTGACTGTAAGAAAACCTCTGACGAGTGATTAGGATACTCCTAACCACCTGAAAAACTGATTAAAAACCACCCGCATCGCCGAAACCAGCAACTATAACTTCCAGTCAGGTTAAATGAAGTTTAACATTGACACAACCTGGTTCAATCTATTTTTACTTTTTTGCCTTTTTTAAACCAAATTTAGCAATCGGGAACGCCGAGAATGCGACCAGCCCAACAAAAATAGGGGATGGAGGCTTCCGAGAAAAATTAAATCACGACTCCATCCCTCAGTCGTCAATTTTTTCCGAAAACGGAACTTTTGAGCTACAGCCAGTGGAACTGGAACCAGTAGAACCTTGAAAAGAAGTAGTCAAGATGACATTGAAAGTAACAATCCTTAGTGTAAAACAGAGATAACGCGATGTCACAGTACAGTTTGAACGGTAACATTTTTTCAGCCACGTGAAAAAATAAACGACGCAAAATATTTTACCAAAAAAACAAAGAAACTTTCCGGAATTACTAGGTATGGG
The DNA here is from genome assembly GCA_035041965.1 of Anisakis pegreffii. Taxonomy (NCBI): domain Eukaryota; kingdom Metazoa; phylum Nematoda; class Chromadorea; order Rhabditida; family Anisakidae; genus Anisakis; species Anisakis pegreffii. Next base: position 7,626 of record JAPYMA010000580.1, on the reverse strand, counting down.
AGAATGTGAGCAGTGGAAAAATTTGAGAGTAAAGTCTTCATCAAAAATTTACAACCTGAAACGTGCTAAGTTACGAAATAACACAAATTCATTGAGCTGAAACACCTAAAAACGGCAAGCGTTTTGTGAATAATTGAACGCCCAATCCAATACACAAGATCAAATGACAGCATTGAAACAAAAGCGTAGAGTACAACCTCTAAAAAAACGGCTGAAGATTTGCTAACTTTTTTGCCATGATATACCAAGGAATGAGTAAAATTCACGTTTTCGATGCGTTTATCCGATTTGATCAATTTTCGAGGAATTCTGCGAAAATTTCCGCGGAACGGTGATCCTCGAAAATGCAGTCGAGATGAAAAAAGTTGAGGACAGGGACGAAGAATCGAAGAAAAGGTCTCCGAAAGGTCTCGCCCTTCCTTGCAACACATTAGAACAGTTGTTGATCGACCAGAAAAATATAGACATTCGTAACGTAAAAGCCTAGTTCCTGATATATAGCTGATTTCCAGTATTTATTTCAATAGTATGCAAAACTTCTCGAAATGTTTATAGGACAAATTTTTCGAATTTGAATTCTGTCACAATCTTAACTTCATTTCTTTGACTTGCCATTCCACTGAGATGTGTATTTACTCTCCTCTGGTGAGGGAGTAAATCTGATGAATTTCCAAAGGGATAGGATTTCACAGTAACAATTTCAGTACGAAAAGGAAAGACAATATCACTTATCACTTCCCTTTCCGACGTTGATCCGTGCGAAATACAGTATTCCTTGACGATTCTGGACCCTCGAACACGCTGTCTGATAAGAATCCTCAAATCGAATTTGACGAACAATACTCGTATTACACCTCTCTCGACACTACTGAAGCAATTCGTATCAGTTCGCCTCCAACTCCTATCTCCCCTTCACTTCAACTTCCACAATTTCCACAACTTCAATTCTTCTTTTAATTTCAAAGCTCTCTTCTTCGAATCTTCAACTATCTTTGAGACGTCAATTCAAAGTTGTTAATGACGCTTAATTGAATAAAATAACCGACAATAACAGACAACTTCACAACGATCGCTATCAATTGAATACAACCCCCAACCACACAACTTCCAATCTATCTTCACAATAAACAATAATCACAATTATGCCCATCAATACAACAATCATATGCAAATAATCAAACAACACAATAAATTATCATATCACCATCATGTCATCATACAAGAAATTAACATGCATATTCATTATCACACAGCAATTATTCATATAATATATTTACATAAAAGTCCTGTCCCTTCGCGATATCAGTCGCGACAAGATGTGAAAAGAAGTTACTTTCGTAAAAATTTTTACGAAATGATCAATTTGTATAACACAGCCGTTGAATTGTAGCAGCCATTTGATCTTATCAATGTTTGATCTTATCAGGTGAATATGAAAATTTAAGAATTAATTCTCTAGCATAAATAACTCTCTTGCAGCCACTCCAATACCACCTTGCCATGTCGCATTTCTCATAGATGCATCGGGCAAAGCTAAGCATTTCCAGCAAGAGGTTAGCCTTATGATTTGTCTCATATAAAAACGCAGGATGTCCTCAAAAAAGGTGGTGGTCTTAATTTCTCGAATTAGATTTATTGAGATGGAATTTCAGAAGATTTTTCTGAAATTTGGCATATGTACTGACTTTAGGCTGAGTCTGACGGTTCTGAATTATTGGCGATTTCGTTTTAAACATTCTGAAAAATGAATTCATAATCAATGTGCAGATGTCGCGGTTGTATAGGATACAAGGCATAAACCTCGATCACATTCACCGTTCTATCTTTCCACGTTCTCCTGTGAATCGGTGAAGGAGATTAACCCGATTATCCTTATTATTAGTCAAAATAAGCTGATCTTCAGTTTATATTGAGACTTCCAGTCGGTCAGCTCATGTAATTCACCTCATGATCAGTGATCAAAAGCCTTAAACGAGTGAATCATTCTAATGCTAGTGCTATCAGTTTGTCAGCTACATTAAAATGAGATCGTCAGCATAATGCATACATTCATTTTGATGGTTCACAGCTGTGGGCACTAGGGAACATAACAATGAACTGGAGTTTGGATGGTTCTGGAAGATTACATGTGAGTGCAGCTAGTACTGGAGTAAGTGCAAAGGGTCCAGATGGGTATGTGCAAGGCTTTGTTACGACACGAAAGGAGTGGAATACGATTCCGGCACTATTGGCTGCGAATAGAATTGTCCGTAGGGATGATTCGCCAATGTCACCGACTGAGTAAGTGTGAATTGTTATTAGATTCAATCGTTTTTGGAGGGAGAATGACGATGGGTCAGAGTTCACGAATCGCTTGGTTCCATTATACATCATGAGCGTACAGGAGGTTTAATAGTAATACTCCGTATATTTGCATCGTAATCAAATACGTTTACAATTCACCAATATCACTGGAATAAGTTCCAGTAGTTTGACGTTGAGACCAACTACACTTTTCTTTGAAGCTTCTCTATTTGTTAGTACCAAAAAACTGTACGTTTATTAAGTAGTATATGGACAGTCTGAAAATCGCACTTTCCCTATTGTCACTGTTTCAATAGTTTTGATACTGATCAATAGAACGATCAAATAAGAACAGTTTGGTCGTAGAATGGATCTGCCTTAAAAGAATTTCCACATTTTCAGTATCTCGAAAATGTTCTCATCGGTCTATTGCAATGAAAGTAGTGCGCATCATATGGTAACACCAGGGGACATAAAGTTCGTCATATTCACGTCCTACAGGTTCATTTTAAAATGTGTTTTTCATTTCAATGCAATTTCATTGGGAATTTTAATGACGATAGTAATAATGACGAGCAGAAAATAACAACATTTTTAATGTAGTATACGCAGCTATTGAAATTTAATGCAAGTTGGATCGCGCTCCATTATCAAGGGATATCAAATATTTTAATATAGAATTTGGACCAATGTACATTCAAAATTCAAAATAGAATATTGCAGCGACGTAGCAGGAATTAACGCAGCGCTGAAAGCTGGTGAGCCGTGGTTACCTTGTAGGATGGCTCGTCGAGAATCTATTTTTATGGTTTCTATTGACGGTGGTAGGTTATTGTTATCGTTGATTATTAGTAAGGGGATTGGATTACAGTAGATCAATGATATATGAGCAGGTCATTTATATTATGACTATTTTGAGACGTACGTGAACACAAAACGATAAATGTCCTACATTGCCTACCGAAAAAAATGTTGATGACTCTGAATGTTGATATTTCGATTGGCTTGAGCCCAGGCACAGGCTCGACCATGGATTGACACTCGGAATCAGACCAGGCTTTTCCATTTGATTCAATGTATGTTTGATGTTTGCTTCATGACGTAATTCTTTTGAGTTTCAGGTTCTCCAGTCTTGAATCAATTATCCTATCCCTCAAAATATTCCTTCAAGACAATGAACAACTTCAATCAGACAGAAGTTCAACAGTTGAGTAATATGCTAATGTCCAATTTATGTGTTTGAAAGCCAAATTATGATGGGAGTTTATCTGGAGAGTTTGTCCTCTTTCTATTCATCACCTTGAATCTTAACAACTGATTCGATCGGAGCACTGGAATAACCGCTCATTCATGCTGAGTTTTCCTTTGTCAGATCCTTGGCAGTAGTAGCAATGACAGCAGTAGTCGCACCTAATTCTGGATTGTCCCATCATAATTTAAAGAGGCATTTTCCTAATACATTTTGTTTAGATTCATTTATTTGATATAATTTCTAATGATTTGATTTGTATCACTTTATAACATTTATATTAATCGAATAAACTCGTTTTCATTCTAAATTAATTTTGATCAGGTCGATACCACTATGAGGTTCATTCACAGTGACGATCTTTTAAATCCTCAGATACAAATGCTGTGGTAACTGTACCCATTCATCGTTTTTGTCTACTGCTGCGCCTATAATACTCAAATAAAGCTTCGAAACGACATACGTTACATGAACGATCACAATCGAAAGCATCGCTCAATTTTCTCATGTTTCCATACTCAAATAATCCAGTTGCAAGCAAATTTGATGCGAGATTTCACCACAAGCTTCCGCACCTTGAGGTGTCTGTTTTTCACTTTATTTGAAAACTCCTTGATAAGTTGAGAAATGTTCGTTTCAAATTGCAAAATTTTATGCGCTGTTGTCAAATAGCTAATTGCAAGCAATATAGTGATTATAAATTTCAAAAAATTGCTGATTATTAACAATCATTGCGTTGGGAAACTCGATTACGAGTAAATACATGCAAATTCATTGTTTCAAAATATTTCGTTTGCTTTTTTGTGGCAAAATAAACTGTTTACATCTTTACTTCATGGCGAAATAAACACTTCATGGTGGTACGACTGTGTGCGTCATCGGATAAAATGCTCTCATTAATGGAAAAAACGTTTGATTAGAGTTCAAAAGATCACATAAATTTGTAGTTTCAAAAAATTTTGTTTGTTCTTATCGGCGAAATAAATTGTTTGTATCTTTACTTCATGGCGAAATAAACACTTCATGGTGGTACGACTGTGTGCGTCATCGGATAAAATGCTCTCATTAATGGAAAAAACGTTTGATTTGAGTTCAAAAGATCACTTTTCCATTGGCTGCAATCGAAATGAAACAGAAATATTGCCATAAATTCGAAATATGCGAACGTTCTTTGTTAGCTCTTTGAGCGCTATAAAACGATAATTTCATAAATCCTGGATTGTCGTTAGATAGTCACGTAATTGTTGAATGAAGCACATTATCAAACTGAAAGGTGTTATCATGCAAATTTTTTCCTAGCTCCAACATATCTCCACTTTGACTATCCTTCCAAAGCACTATCAATAATGCTTCTTGCATCACTTTCATAGGTATCAAGCAGAAAGTGATATGAGTTCTCTAGCATTGGAAGTTGAGTTGAAGAAGGTAGAAAAATTGTTGTAAAACTCCAACTATGCCCAAATTCTGTGTTTAAATCAATAAACAATACGTTTAGTATTACCATAATTGAAAAATAATTATTCTGCACAGCAGAACATTTAAAATAATTCCAGAAAGAAAACGTTTCGTAACTTGAATCTGTTGCAAGATGCACCACCTGAGCCAATGTAATGAAATCGACCAGTCTTGCCTTCAGCAATCCTGCGCTTAGCGATCGTAGGCGATGTAGCATTTTTGCGCAGATAACTCAAAACCTCTGTTGATTTTATCGAGTTTGATTTCCAGAGTTCGGCCAACATTTTGAAAATTGCATGGATGGCTCATAACTTTTCTTCAGCAAATCTTTTTCTTGCTTAAGCATAATTCGTCTCATCAGCATAATATTTGCCAATCCCGATCATGCAATAATCATGCAAGCAACGTAATTCAGTTAGCACAATAACATTATACAATACCCATGTAATCAGATTTTGAAGAGATGTATACTGTCTACTGGGATGAATAGAATAATCAAGTATATTACCAATTCTCGGAATCAAATATTTCAATTTCTCCTGATAATCCGCTTCTTCTAACATACGAATTCGATGATCCATCTATATGTAACCCTATCTTTTCTACTCAGCTGATATCCGTTAGCATTTCAACAGTCATACCTCAAGTCACCTGTCCGATAGTTCTGAATACTCATCAAGCCGTATGAATGCACATAGACCTACGCGGCATATCCGTTAAGTTCACCTACGTTCGATCACGTGTGCCAACGTAACGCAAATTTAAACAATTCATGTGTTAAAATTGGTTCGCTCCTGATACTATAGCGTGGCAATACCGAATACCTGTATCACAGCTGAATTTCTCTGAACCCGTCCGCACAAAATCTCACCGTTACCTGCTGCGACTCTTGAAGCATTATGCTTGACGGACAGTGTCGACTTCTTGCCGACTCTTCTATCCTAATGAGAATATATGCTGTGGCAACACGTGAAAAAACGTTTATTCAGCTGTCGCGCTGCGGCATTTTCATGTTTTGAAATGTGGCCCAACCTCCGCTTAAGCGTAAGTCTAAGCCCCCTAACATTGGAGCTCGATCCTCAACTGGATGATGTCCAATCTGTTCCGATGGCTACTTTGGGACCTGAACGAACATTACGATTCTGTCTCATTCCCGAAACGCAGCCGAATTACACCGAACAGTGCTCCTCTCTATTATCCGCAGCGCAACAGCATCAAAAACACAATAGTAAACAATGGAAGTATACGCTAATGGAAGCACGCACGATAAAATGGAACCAAACAAAAACAAAGCATGATGAACATCAAACAGCGACAATAAATTAACAACAAATAAAAACAAAAAAATTGATGAAGCATGATGAATATCAACAAGCTACTACAAAACAACACGTACAACAACGAAACAAAACATCGAGCAACAACAAATTGGACGTTCTCCTCTACACAACATTTTAGTGATTAAATAAATTGATTACTTCAAAATTGAGCAACATGAACAAATTCTGAAAATTTGCCGTGAAGCTGGTTTCCTAAGAGCATCGTACCACACCCAACGATTCTATCAATCCACAATCGCACGGTTCATATTTGTGCTCTATTAAGGTTGATTTATGGTGTCACCTACAGCTGTTTAAAGCATTCAACTAATTTTCATATTGCACGATTTTTTCATACTTTCTATCTGACTGTCAGCTCTCTTAACTTAAATGAAATCACAGTAGACGAACAGAAATAGATATCTTAAAAGAGTCTCACTTTCAATGTCTACAACTCGGCTTATTCCAAGTCTAAAAGGCAGCTAAAACAGAAGTGCACCTTTTATGCATAAGCTAAACCGAAGCTATCTAGTTCAATTTCAACCTTGAATACAAGCTCTCGGAAATGGTCATTTATTAAAAGCAGGCGCGATGACTTTTAAATTTGGTGGTAACTGCATACTAAGCCCTAAGACATGCGTGACGATGTTCTCATGAAATGTTCCTGATCTATGATTAGACATATTTTGCTTTATCTCTAACAGTATGTTGCACTAGCACATTTTCTAAATTGCTACTCAAATCGATAATTCGAAAACCTTTCCAGTTCCAAGTTTTTCATTCCTAACTGCGACGCAAACAATCGTGGTAAGACCACAACCTATACAGCAGTAAACTTACCGGCACTAAACTACAATAGCTGCCGTCCTGACAATTCTAAACTCGTTAAAACTGAAGATACCGATAGCTTGTGTAATGTGTGGTAACACGTGCAAAACATTTATGCAGCTGTCACGCCACGCACCATTGGCATTTTCAAATATATCCCAATCGCAGCAAATTTGTGAGCTTGCTTCCAGTCAAGAGCATCAAACTCTAGCCTGACCTTAACATGTGACATCGAATTGTACCCGGAGGCTTCGTGCAGGGTGCCTATGCATTTTGCGATTCCACCTCGCCCATGGAATGCCACCAAACTATGCCTAGCAATGTCTCCCTCCATTATGCCTGGCGTGACATCATCAAAAGCACGATAATGATCAAAACGGGATGAGCACAGTGATGATCGCACGAAACAATCACATAATAACAACGCGAAGTAATTACATAAACAACAACAACAGCAAGGGGACAATCAACCAAATATTCACATAAACTCGA
>JAPYMA010000578.1:0-94499 GCA_035041965.1 Anisakis pegreffii | reverse complement strand
GTGTACTTCGTTCAGTTACGTATTGCTGATCACTATTGTATTGATACTGCAAACTGTCTACATATTCAGTAACTGTTGGAACTAACGAAAAAAGACACACAAACGGAATGAACGATACTGATAATGCGATCACAATTGCAATTCGATATGCATTTTCGCGTGAACCATTCAATTCACTCATTAAGATCATGTTTTAGTGCCAATAATAATGCTGAAAATAAGTACGTTCAATTCAAAATTTGGTAACACAGAAATGAAGCACAGAAACGCTCGTTGATCACGAAGTCATGCAGCAATCATTCATTTATTCATGACAAACTATCCTTTTCCTCAGCACTGAAAACCTGACAGGTACCGAATCCGCTTGCGTTTGTGCATCGAACATACCTGCGGTTATAACTCAACAGAATAAATAATTTTGATACTGTGCACAATCATATTAAACAATTAATACATAGAATCGTGTACAATAAATTTTTATATTTATAAAAAGATGAATTTTTGCGCAAATTTTGCTTCTACAACATTTTAGAATCGTAAATTATCGGAATTTTCGTCAAACTTCAAGTATCTCTATCTAGAATGCAAATGCTTGGTTTCGGGCTAAATATTTAAGCAGACTATTTATTTGGAAATTGAGCCATACGAATCAATAAAATTGAATCGGTAATTAAGGCAGTTCGATGTTGCATGAGTGGCGAAATAATTGCTAAGAAGTCGTATAAATGAAGTAAATTTCGTCAGAGAGCAGTTAACACAATCAGCAATCTCGTCGGATCGTAATTTCGTTCAGTAACACATTACGTACTTTTTTGACCTCTAAATTTGTGCAGCACTCGTCTAACGGAATAACGCATCAATTGGCCTAGTTTATTGGCGATAATCAAATAAATTATCGAAGAAGATGTTTGAAGTGGCTGTAAAGCAAAACCTAACTAAGACCACAATTGATTCCTGTGTACGTTTTACAATCAATTTTCATCTGCGTTTATTAATTGCTATCTAATATCTATAGAATTTTCGTTTTATCATTCATGCACCATTCCATATATCAATACGTTAAGTATAACACCTTGACATTATCAGTCAATAGAATCTCATAAATTTGTGAATATAAGAAGCAGTGGCGTACCCAGTGCAGGAACGTCCCCCTATCCCCCTCCTTGTAGGTTGGAGGAAGAAGAAAAGAGAAGGGAAAAGAGGGGATGGAAGAGAGAGGGAAGAAAAAGTAAACGTCGAAAAATCAGCCTCAAAATTCGGCCAGTTTCAGGACCAGACCGTTTTGCGCCCCCTCTCCCGCCCGAAAAAAATCCTGACTGCGCCACAAATAAAAGAGTGAAATTGTCCTTTATCACTGAAAGTAATGAGAGAGTATGCGGGAAAGAAAACCTTGGCAAATATTTTGAATATCAGTGCTATGGTAGATCTGGGCCCAACTATGAGTTCAAACATGTATTGAAGATGACATAATTACAATCTTTTTGTTCTAATATTTATAATTAGATGGAGAGTGATGGCATTCAAACGGAATTTCAAGTCGATTAGAATCCGATCAGCATGAAAGTTCATCATTTCGACAGTCGGAATTCCGACCGACCTTCTAAATTGTTCAGTCGGAATCCGAATGTCGATATTCCGACCGAACGTTACTCGGATGCCATCATCAGGATGGATGGTCTACGACTCTGTGGAAGTATTCGTTCAGATTATGTTGGTTCGCGCTTTGATTCAACTGAATGGCTGACTTTTGATCAGGTGTAGTATGCCTTGGTCAACTTGAAAACTGAACGTGCATTGGTGGAAAACACGAACTATTTATGCAGATGTTCAGTGACAAAAGTAAGAAATATTCGTTGCATTGTATCGATTCTTAAACGTTCAGCGACTCAGATATTGGCATTTTGTGAAGTGCTTTCAGCAGTAAGAACTATTTCAAATGAACCTTTAAAAAGTAGTTTATTGATACCGCATTTCAATAACGCACCAAAACATCAAAGTTAAAGTAGAAAAGAGCGAAAAGTGTTTATTTAAGAAAGCAGAAATGTTTATATGGAGACGGAAAAAAACTGACAAATTAGATTACTGTTAAATGCACTTGCAAAGAATGATCATACACACTGATAAATACGATGGAAGTCTGCAAAACTTTGAACTGAAAATTCTTTAGTTAATTCAAATTACATTTCATTTCATATCACGTTATAGATAGTCGCATTTCGTTGCTGCTCTACAGGAAGCCTCACAATTATGAATAGTATCACCGAATAAGGTGAATTATTGCTGTAAACTGAGATTTAATCGGGATTTTTAGTACATGGTAATGGAAAGTTGCTTTCGAAATCACTTTTTTCTTCAGTTAATTGAATGAAAAATGAATCAATAGAAAAAGAACGATAACAAATATACTGAAATTGACAATCGCACACCATGAGCACCTTACAAAACGTTACAAATATAAATTAAGTAATGGTAGCACACAAGGCAAATACTTCTCTCAGCATGAAAATCAAGAAACGAAAATCTCAATAGTGCTCTCAGCAGGAGAATCAAGAAATGAAAACGTTCAGAAGACGATTAGTAGAAAACAGATAGTGATAAATGAAATGAGTTAAGAAGCATTGGGGAAATTATTAAACTATTTCGAATTGTTTTCAGCCTTTTTCCTTTCGATCTCTTCTCTAGCCCAGTCTGCATCTTGCAGAATGAACTTTGAAAGCGTAGATTCCACAACCGGTTTCGTCAAATCAGGTCCGTTGAAATCCAGACAAATCAGATAATCAAGCAAGGTTTTGTTCGCGTCTTTCGGATGCACGCGAAAACGACCTCCACCCAATATCAGTTTACCTCTAAAAAATGATTGCAATAGCACATTCACCAAATGCATCATGCACGTTATCATTAATTTTGAAAGCTGTGCGCAAAAAATTTTCAAGTTCATTTTGCTTCTTGCGATAAAATTACTTTGTGCGGTGAAAGCAATATTGTGCTTGTTCAGAGGTTTATTGCATTGTCAGCGCGATAGTATGATACTAACGAACGAACAATAAGTTACCGAATCTTTTTCTTATATCGCTCTACTTCATCCGTATCATAACTTCTAGCCGCCTCAATAATATCACCATCAATTCGACGATAAATACGACTTGTCACAAAATCGCGACCCTTCACCAGACCAGCGTCTTTCATTGCGTACTGAAACGAACCATCTGTCATTAATGAACCTATTGATAATACAAACTACAGTTAGGTCGGGGGCCCAATTGGGCACGCAAGTCCCCAAGGTAAAGGTCCGCGAGGGTAGGAGGAAAGGTCGGGAGCTTCTGAAACCCCGAAGTTTTTCGTAGGCCCCTAAATCCTTCGCTCGAGGAGTCCCAAGTCTCAAGGGCCTCCTATCCAACCCATGTGCAACGGTGAACCAGTTTTACAATTGGTAAACATGTTTAATTAAGGTTACCTTCACTTTCAGGATTTATAGGCTCTTTTCCGGGCTGATAACCTCTGCTAACTTGAAACATTCATAAGATTTAACCATCTAAAATTTGCGCCAGTACAACATAATGGTGGAATTGTCGTTTGAATGCTCACTGAAGACACATTATCAATATATTATCAATCTGCTCACGCACATGAATTATCTCGACATGCGGCGACAAGACTGCCACTTTTTCAGCTAACGATGTATTTTTGTTCAGGTTCGCAGTTTCAACAAAATGATCCCAGTGTTCGGTGAAAAGCTGCTCTCGAGGTGCGTCCAATTCGATCTGAACATGTATCTGTTCAGAAAAAATATTCGAGTTGCATTTTCACTAATTACATGTATTGTCGATCATTGTGCTTACATACCAATCGAAAGAGAAGGAGAAAATATTTTAACTGTAATTTTAAAATGTTATCGATAATGATCGTGAATGATGAAATTCTTGGTGACGCTCGATAATCAAGAAAGAAAGTGCAAAAGCGGAACAATCAATCACAAATTATCACTTCTAAATTTTAACTACTAATTCCACTTAAGTGAGTCAGAGTGAATGAAAAATCGTAAACAGCATTGAATCTCATGAAACTATTATCCGTCATTCAATGAATATTCGACACGAAATGTTCTATGTGCACGCACAGCTTCTATCCCAACAATTATGTCTGATCTGATAATTTGAAGTGTGCCATAATCTAGTGCAACTGTGTCCACAAACGACATACTCGAAGCGTGAAAACTTTGCCAAATTCGAAACGTTTCGAGAAGACAGTGTCGTTATTCTTTTCCTTCTTCTTTTTCCATCCTTCCATCGTTTCGAATTCTGGTGTGTTCAGTACGGACAGCACGTCATTCAATGCTTCTTCGGCCAGTACCAACGCCCCCACATACTCAAACAAACTACTGTTCACAGTTTTTGTAATCATTCTTCGTGTAAAGATGTGTTTATCAACAAATTGCTCTCCGAATTTCATTATTTTCATTCTGAATCGCTCAGATCTTCTACCCATACGTCACTGAAGGTTATTACATGTAAGAGGATCCATAATTTAAGACTTATTTGAACTAAACTGATCCAAATCTTGTTTCCTTCAAAAATTTGATTCGCATTGTGTCAGTCATCTGAAGAAGGCTTCAGAAACGCAGTTTCAATGCTTAACAATTCCTGTACTTAGAGCAGTGAAAGTTCATCGCTGGTGAGAACAAAGGAATTTCAAAATGTGTACTGAATTTGGCTAATACCACTGGAATCAACAACACTTGATTTCACAAATGTAACTGTGAAATCTTTTTCCAATGATTGACAATAAAAGGGAGACGATTATAATCTGGTAATTTGATGTGGAATGTAAATGATCGATGTATTCGAAATAGGATTAGAACGAAGCACAACTGAAAATTTCGAAATACTATCAAATGGAAATAGAAATATGCTATTACCTTTTCATGTTGTGGTTCTAAAGTATCGGTAACGCCTGCAATGGTTATTGAATGTGGCATCTTAGCTGAAAATCAATGAAATTAGAATGAGACAAGTCATCCTTCTCGAACCAGCGATTCATTCAAGAAACACAATTTCTGATTTCCTTGAAACAACAACTGCTATTAGAAGATGAAAGCAGTATCATTTCAAGTGTTTCAAAACGCTCATCTAAGAAAACGTCCACCTGTTACACATTCATACATTTATTGCAATAGCATCAGTTGATTTTTAAATACTGTTGGGCGAACAAATGTGATCCTTTAGGCGTTTTTATTCATATGAGAATTCAGTTGGAAATTTAAGTATTAAAAATAGCATGAACGCATTTTAAAAACTGGATATCAAAATCGCTATTCTTCAGTAACATCACAATATGACTGCTGAATTGCATAACTTTTATGTGATCCCGATCTACTGCAGCAGTTTCACGGATTAAAAAAGCGAACATCAGATGCATGAATGATTTGGAACTAAAATTACCAATAAAGCAAATGAAGAAGATGTCTTCAATGCGTACCAAAATAATATAAATTTGATCACTAAGGCATTGGTATATAATATACACATAAAAACCTGACACCGATTAATTGCAAATCGACAATAGTACAGTTGCAGTGATACGGCAACACTCAATCAAACAACCATTTTCATTGTAACTGGTTGAGCACAACTGAATTGAATTGTCAATGTCGTAAAGGAAACAGTTGACCTCGATGAGAAGAAATACATTTGAACAACCATCTGAGTACGCTGAAATTTTGGATAAGAAGGAGACGAAAATAATTTCAGAGAAATAGTCATCAATTTGAGAGTATGCACGTTTACTTGGTTTGAAACATCACTGAAAAAGAGACTCACCGAAAAGTTCATGCTGTATGAATGACACATGCAAGTATTTAGGCAAAAATATACAAAAATGATGGTTCGTCAACTGATTTCAACAAAAATCCGAACATCAGCCCAGAACTTTTGCAATACATCAGTGCAGTATTTTGCAATTAATCCTTTGACAAACTGTTGGAGTTGGCAGGAAACTATCATTACCAGTGATGCCTAAGCTCCAGAGGTACAAAATTTTTTTGGCTCCCTCAAAAAATGTCACAGTGACATCCAGCAGCCGGAGCTAAGACCTTTTCCGCATTTAAACTGCTCCAGAGCTGGAGCCGGAATGGAGCAGAGGAAAATTCGAAGCTGCAATCGGTGGCGGAGATGAAGGTTTGAAAAAAAATGGAGATGGAGCTGAAATTTTCAAAAATGTGGAGCCGGTGCCAGAATTTTGAAGAGTGAGGAGCTGAACATTTGAGAAAATGGAGTTGGTGCTGAAGGTGGGACGGACGTCTTAAAAACGCGAAGCCGGGGCTTAAGATGGAGTCCAAATTCTAAAAAATGCGAAACTGGAGTCAAAATTTTGGAAGGAGCGCAGCCGGAGCCGAAAATTTTAAAAACGGAGCCGTAGTCGCGACTGGCCTTTTTTTTAATTTGAAGTCGGTTAACAAGTCGTTAATCTGAGTGACTGTACCCAGCTGATCTATTATCTCAGCTCATCAAACACTGATTGTTATCCCATCTCTTTACATAACTCCTATGTCACCATTAGGAATTGCACGGGATCGCGGATTCTGCATAGGATTAACAAAATCCCGACCAATTTCTCAATCTCAGCACGATCCCTGAATTGAGCAACTTTTGGAATGTAGAAATTTAACATGCTCAATACATTCAGTGTGTTCATAATTAATGAGAAAACACTTTATTCAACAAAATTCAACAAAACAAAGCATCAACAATAGAGGATAGGTACAATTCATGTACAGATAAAATTCACGATCAGATAAAACTTGTGTATTATAAATTACTAAAACAGCTGCTAAACAATTTTTAAATTATTAAATAATCTTCAAATAATTGCTTTGATTTTCCAGCACCTGAATGAGTTATTTATATGTTTTATTATGAAAATGGTCTCACTCTTTCTTTCACTTGAAATCCCATTAATTAATTCGCGTTGTTAAGCATAAATGAGACTTTCCTTATATCAAGTGAAGTTCGTCGAATTTATAATTGTTTCTGAATTTTTGTTTCTTGCACAACTTTACCAGAAGAAAATTAATACAAAAAGGAAACTTTTGAACAAAATTCAGTGAAATTTGAGATCAGCTTTCAGAAAGATTAGAAATTATGAAAACAGTTGAAATAGGACCATAATGAAAGGAATGATCATCCATATTGTGACGAAAAAAATATAATTAAGATTGACATAAAAACGAAAGAACCAAGGAATAAAATTCAGTGAGACTTGAAATAAACTCAGAAACGTTAAAGCGTTGATTGTTGCATCACTCATTCGTGTTCTCACTTTTGTGCAAAAAAAAAGAAAATGCAGAGGAAGCATGCTCATTTTCAACACTCATCGTTTTAATCGAGCTGTAAAATTTTGTATATTCACCGCTTCTTGCTTCGTGTAATTCATAGCAATGCATTTCAGAAATGACTCTAGTATTCACATCATTACTTTTTTCACAACTTACGGAATTTTGGGAACTCAGCAGTAAATCTATTTTTTGGGAAAAAATATCATATTCATTCCCATCCTTGGGGAAATCAATTACCATTGATGAGTTGGACTCAGGCTTACCACCATTTTTAGTGATCACTGTCAGCATCACAACATTTTCTTTCATCATCGCCTACCCCATACAATCTGTTCACTTGGAAAATGAAGTAACGTTGATAGCGAACGATGAAGCAGCAGTTACATTATGACGTTCTTGGTCACTGTTTTGTGAGAAACAAAGGCCGAGATGGCGATATGCAATGAATCATCGTTTCATTACCACGTGGGTGGTAAGCAGCAAATATGAGTGCATATGATTAAGCTGCGAATTATTACTGCTTGATTTAAGATGGGTATGCAACCAAGTTCATGAAAAATGACTTGTTTTATCAAGTCCCGAGATCCTGGCACTTTTCAAAACATGAATCCCGAGGTCGGGACTCAGAAATCGGGATTCCGGGATCCGGGAATTCAGAAATCAACGAAAATTCCGAGAGTAGATGTTCCATTTGCAGATGTACCTCACCGCTCATTATGATTTCTTGATTAATGATATCACATGTGAAAAGATTCATAAGATTCGAATTTTTGTTGTTTACAGACCTCCTCCTTATGCTCAAACAATGCTTCTCTTATGCAAACTGAATCTATGATTTTTATTCTTTGGGGTGACTTCAGTTGTGATTTTATTGATTCTATCTTGTGATTTTATTCTTTGTCGTGACTTCAATTCACCGAAAATTGATTGAAAGACTTTGTCACTGCACAATGCTCAAACCTATCTGGAATTTTATGATTTCCTATCAAGATGATGTATGTCTCGGGAAGGCATACGGCCAACAAGAGCAAACAATGGAGTTGAATCTGTCACGGACTCTATTTTAACAAACTCATATGATCTCTTCTTAATGTGCGAAACAGGTCCCTCCTTTTCCGTTTCAGATAATTATTCTGTAATGAATTGTATAAGGTTTGAATTTTTAAAATAAACTACTGACTCCTTTGATAACTTCCGTTTAGCAGATTAATTTCTTTTTTGCACAATTAGACGGGGGTTTCAGAATTAAGATGGCTGCAAAGAAGTCTAAGAAGAATTTGTAAAAATTTTGCAGTCGCATCACTTTATTGAAAACAAAATGAATCATCAGAATATCTCGAAATTAGTATCGGACGAGATTTTCACGGTGAACAAGAGATATGAAAAAAATTTTTTCAAAAGTGTATGAAAAATGACCACAATATTGAGTTTATTTTGGAACATGGCATACTGGTATGCAATGATAAACAATTGCTAATCTTTTATTCTCGTCAAAGACAGTACTTTGCTTGATTTTAGTACTAGAGCAATCCCCAACTCAGTTGAAATCTCAGTTGAACCCTAAATTGTTTACAAATAACTGTCCTCTGTCCGAAGCAAAACACCAAGAACACCTAGGGTCATACTTTAGTACTTCTTGAGGGAATGTGCTATCCCTGTCGCATTGACCTGACCCATTATCTTCAAGACATCAATGGAAACTGGGAGATTGCCAAACTCTCAGAGAACGGCTATTGCGCGTCGATTATTGAAAGAAGGTCAAAAGGAATTGATCGGAAAGTATAGACCCACCCATCTTCTTCTTTTCTGCTGCCGCACAGTATCGGAAAAAATTACTCCACCTAGCATTAAAATTCACCTTCTAAAACGAAAACTGATCAGTCAAGAGCAATTTGAATTCACTAAAAAGAGATTTAAAAAAAACAGCTCATAGCAACTATTGATGGATGTCATCTGAGGTAACCGTTCCACGAAAGTTCTCTTGATAAACTTGTGCTCTTTCGAAATCAAATTATGGGAAGATTAAAGAAAACGGATACATTGCATATATTGTCACTTTCATAAGTCTTCCGATAGCGTCAACTTCAATAAGTTGATTCAGCAGATCATAAGCGTATGGATTAAACGAACCCTGCTACCATGGATAAAAGAATCTTAAACTGTAGAACACGAGTTATTGCGTATTATTCTTTGACCGGACCATACTGTCGTGTCCGAAGCATCATAAGGTTTAATTCTGGGCCTATTACTTTTCATAATTTAATAAATAACAAAACATGACTGAAAAAGCCCTGACATATAAATGTAACATTGAAGCTACTTTGTTCCATTGTGGTACTTACGCATATGGCAGTTACCTCATCGCCAACTCCATTTTCCGTTACATTTCTAAATACATAGGATATGCTGATCCTACTCATTCTTTTTGTTTTACTACACGTATCAGTGTCCATGGGAACTTTCGCGCTAAATAAAATTATTATCATCATTACTTATGATTGAAGTGATAAGCAAAAATTGTTAATTAGATCTGACTTCGGTATCATTGACATTTCGTTAAGGAACACCATTCTTCTGTCGCCTACATTAGCACTTCAACGATTTCGTTTGGTTGAACTGGGAAGTTCAGAAGGATTAAGTGTTCTTGCCAATTAGTGAACGAATTCCACCTCATCGGAATATTAGAACTACACAAACATTTACTATTAACGATAAACCTTCTGATGGACTAGATAGTTCTAGTGCACGAAAATAAGTTCAAGTCATTCGTACTTCGTACAGCGACAAAAACTGCATACAGTTCCACACTGAACTGTTAATGCATCGCCCATTAAGCCAACCACTCATCACAGTCAAAGCTAATCCGTTAACCACAATTTTGAATGCAACAACTTCAACACAACATTTTACAGCGTTCTTTATTGATCAAAGCATTTTTATAAGATCACGAAACAGAAGGAACAAATAGACCAAACGCGCTGCAAACAACTGCATTTTATTTGTTCGCCCAGTTGACGCGCAACGTACGACCATTGAAGTCGGCTCCATTTAGTGTGTTAATCGCACCCTGTGCTGATGCCTCATCCATGAAATCACAGAAGCCGAACCCTTTAGAACGACCCGTTTCGCGATCGTATACCAAACTAAAATCACCATCACTAAATGAAAATATTAAACTTTTTTTTCGTAAAGAAATTTCAAAAAAATATCAAAAATGTAGAAAGCCGTCAGCGTACACAAAGTAATACAAATACATTAATGTACAATCAATTCAGCTTTCCATTAAAAGGCAGCCATAAATCTAGCACTGCAGGTTTACTCTGCCATCTTATGAGTACAATCATTTCTCACGTAATCGCTTCCAACTGAACTTGGATTGATAACCACTAACAGTTGGGATCAAACGTGAAAGTTCGAGAAATCAGAAGTATGCAGAGGAATGAGTTCTAAAAAACCAAACTCGAGTCTCTTAGCAATTTACCCAAAACTAGAATAAAGACTGAAACACATTTATGAATAATGCCGTTGTGACTAGCTTGTTTTTTAACAACTGCTAGCAAAAAACTGATCAAAGCTGGGAATATGTCAAACACTAAAAGCAAATAAAAAAGAAAACTGCACAACGAAAATCTTACCGCACGTTCAGGACGGTTCCAGCTCGGCTAAAGAAATTCCCCACATCCATTTCAGAACAATTGTACGGTATATTACCCACTGAAAAGACGAAAATTAAATCCAAGTTATCAAAACAATTGTCTAAATATTGGAACGAGGACTTTACCGTACACACATAATTCCCTCATTTATTTATGCCATCTGAGGTAACCGTTCCACGAAAGTTCTCTTGATAAACTTGTGCTCTTTCGAAAGCAAATTCTTGCTCTTGAACGACGTTGCCTCATAAAGTCATCACACTGTCTCTTACATACTTGAACGAATAATATCGTGATCAGCGTGTCTGTCACAAGTTCGAATGGTACTCTGTACAGCACACACGGTGAGGAGAACTTTAATAACTTACGCTCCACTTTCTACACTAATAATGCACCACTCTTAAATCTATAATCGCTGCACTACAATCCAGAACCCATTTGGAACGAGAGGACTATGAGAGATGGCACAAAATCTACAATTTATTACCACCTGTTCCGTTATCTGGTTTAAGCGCAACAGGTCGCATGCGAGTTATAAAAATGCGGCTTGCTTGATAAAAGCCTCTCTGAGCATCTCCCGCTCAGCACCTGTAATAATGACCATAACATTATTATTCGCAACACCGATATCCTGAAACTCACCTACTTAAGCTGCGTATATCACTCAAACAACTTCAGTCCGAACACGGCACTGCCATTTTATAAAACGCAATCTCAAGTTTTGCCTTACAACCTTACAATACTAACACCTACGATGCGGTCTGAATTCAACTGTGATCAAACTTCTCACACTGAAAGCTGTTCATCGCTACCCTAAACTTTCTCAACCTTCGAACTCGGCGATTATTCCTATAACTGGACAGGCGTAAGAGACACACTTTATCGATTTATACCAAATGACTCATATAGATGGCAACATTATTAAATCTTGAGAACGGAGTCATTGACACAGTCGATTGCAAAAATTTATTACGAACTTACCTGCAATCGATCACTGCCCATAACTATTAATTGGTTGATTAACGCAATTTATACCTTCCATCTGATACGTTGTCGTTCTTCATACTAACCCTCAGTGCTTTCCATATACGAAAAATCAGAAAAAGCACATGTGCCAACCGGTACATGAATCGATTGTAAATGGTACATGAACCGCTTGACAAAGATTCAATGCAGTACAATATGAGCGCCTTCATTGGCTCGTACACAAGATCATAGATCGGCTCATTATAGCAACAAATATGCAAGCTTAAACAGGCATTGCTAATCTCGCCGACATTCAAAATGCATTAAAGCATTACGATTCTGAACAGCCATACTGCGATCAAATTCCAAGATTATATGGTCGATATCACCAGTAGTTTACTTCAAAACCATTTCGAAACAACGAATCTAATGCGTCGCCAAATGCACTAATAGTAGGATAAGATGACCTTTTCAGTGAAACACTGGAGACAACCCAATACAGCCCCGATCACCGAGACAATTAATCTTAGATCTCCTTCACAAATTTGCTCAACAATCCTCAAAAACTAGGTAAAAAGATTACACAGTGGCATCGAGCATTAATATGAAATCACTTTTGCAACGAAGCCTCAACATTACATGCAATCCCAAAAAGAGAAACTATTTCTGAGTTCAGAACACCGTTCTTTTTCTTGGCAAACTGGAGGTACTAATGCCGGAACTGAGGAAGACACAGTACAAAAGGCTTGGCGCATTCTTAAGAACAACGGTAAGGTGCTGTATGGTACAAGTGCCCTTCTGGGTCAACATATTTCAGTTACATCAGAAGAAGTCACTAGGAAAACACTGATCAACCAGTCGATTACGCTAATGCACATAAACGCCCTACCCGAGTTTAGGTTACCATCCCTAATACTCCTTAAATTTGTTCAACCACCGTCAAACATCGTACCTTCGACTTGAAACATGCTCGTTGCAGAAAGAGCATCCTCGA
Organism: Anisakis pegreffii; assembly: GCA_035041965.1. NCBI lineage: Eukaryota > Metazoa > Nematoda > Chromadorea > Rhabditida > Anisakidae > Anisakis > Anisakis pegreffii. Next base: position 81,556 of record JAPYMA010000578.1, on the reverse strand, counting down.
AGGACTGATAACTTCAATCTTCAAGGTGCCATCTTCTAATGCACCATCAAACTTGTTCAAGTTTGATGGTGCACCATCTTAAATACAACTACAGACCATTTAAATCAATTCGAATAAACTTGCCGTAGACGGAGAATTTATTGCTTGGTGCCACATCAGCCATATCTCCAAAATTCTTCAGACCAAAACTTCAAAACGAAACGTTAGTAACTGGGATAACTAGAACAATTATACACAACCAACGTCGTCCTTCTTGCTTCCCTATTGTCACGCACACAACGATAGCTTTTTTCTCTCAGAGGGAATATTTTAGGCGCTAAATTCGAAGATTTTGAATGGATGAATCAGGATCGAAATGAAGTAAATGGTTTGGCGTGGCGCGAAATTTGAATGGCGACGGTAAATGCACTATCGTGGATGTTTAATGCGGGAAGTTTAAACGCAAAAAAAAGATTGCAGTTTTCATCGTAGACTGTTCCGTTATAATGATTCATTCAGGGAGTGGATTACATGTATTGGGTCGGTCAGTGCAACTGAAAGTTTCAGTGGCCACGAATTAGTAAAAGTTTTCCAATTGATACAAGAAGAACTCGAATGCAGTTGTTCGCGGAGCTTGGTCAAGTAATAGTAGCTGCACTACAGTTCTTTGCTTTCTGAGGGTATTTCATTTGAAAAAACGATCACGCCAAATATTATCATCAGTACATCTTACGAGACTTATCTTTACGGGTTTCGAACTCTTGATCAAAACTTTTTAATTTCCATGCATGCGAAACAACTTGCATCAAATTTCTGCTCGATGAAAAAACTTCGGTTATGATCAAAATCTACAAGTATCACTGAGCTTGGTTTTAATCACATTTTTGCAATTGCCTTCAATCAGCGTATCGTAGAGAGTTCGTAACATCAGTAATTCACTGGTAAGTACTCAAGAAAAGTAGTTTCAGATACTTTAATATAACGATGGAATTTGCAATTGTGGTCACCGTATAATTATCTCCCAGCTACTATATCGCTACTATATCGTATCTTGTAATTACACATTCAGATGTCATTTTCCAGCATATCCGTTAAGGTTACATCTGGATTTAGTGGAATTATTATTACTGCAACAAATTATCATCACACTTTGATATGCTATTGTTGCGTATTAATTTTTCAAACGCAAGTACAAAAATTGAACGGATAACGAATTTGCTATAACATGGGTGAAACTGTGGAAACGCATGAAGCCTGAAAAGTTATTTTGTTATTTTGAAAATACTTTGGAAAGATTCAACTGAAAAGCAGCAGACAATTCTCATTCCATCGAGCTGTGATTGAAATGTTTCAAGTAATCTAATAATCAAATTAGTGCCGAGTAAGGGCAGTTTGGTTTTATGGTAATACGAAAAGTTTGATAATTTTGAATATGCCATCTCCAAAGATCCCTAGCACTGAGTGCGTTTTTCTCATGAAGCTATGTTTCGAACGACTTGGAAAACTTGATAAGTTCTACATAAGGCAAGGTTGATTTACTTCTGATATAGCCTCAACCAAGGGTGTGAGTTTATCAATACAGCAATTTTTCGATATCCATATGAATACACATTGAATCTTTCAAACTTCTACTAAATTTCCGATGTCCTATTACTAGTGTCGTGTGATCAACGAGCAAGATGCTTGCAGTGGGTGAAATAAACCGCTGTAACAAATTCGATGTAATGGAATGATTATTCGACAATAAAGAAATCAATTAATATTAAAATTTCTGGTGAACGAAAACAATGGATGCGGTGGAATCATAACAAGAACACACGCAATTCTCATTCATAAATATGATGGAAACACAAACAAAAATGCATTCACATACATCTTGGCACATTGAAGGCAGTAACTGAATGAATTAAATGGTAAGTTTAAAAAAACAACGCATAATACCGCATCGAATACATGAATTACATCATTTTAACAACACTGCAACAAACCTATCACCCATCAACATCACCATTGCATAGTGGCATCAATCAAAGTCTTAGTTGGGTGACAGAATAATTTTTGGTGACCGGTTTCATACTAAAAATAATACTTCAAAACAATAAGAAAACATTATTTCTATAATGATTGCTAACAAACAACGATCGTTAATTTGTATTGTTTTACCAAACATCTGAAGTCGTGACAATTACATCATCTCATTGATTCACACCTCTTCATAACAACTTTGATGATACAAACTAACAATGCGATATTTCAAAAATCATTTTATAAATAATGTGAAATGATCTTTCGTGAAGCATAAATCATAATCTGCTGATAAACATTACATAACGCATTATGCTAGAATGGTAATTATTATTTCTACATAAAAATCATGATGGTACAAAATCAGCATCGAGAATGATATCATTATTAACTGAATCAGTCGAAAAATAATAGTAAATAGCACACGCTCAAAACCGCATGGATACATTGATGCGGTATCATTCAATACAATTAACGGATGAATTTTTTCACGAGGAGAGTAAACAAATGAAATCGAAGAGGCGAATATATTCATTTCCTAAATGGGATTGCAAATTGTTCGGAAAATAACAATAAAGACAAAATAAGATTTATGTGAATTATGATCTAACAAGATCGTTATAATGGCTACAATAGTGCTGATACAGTTAATTCACTATCAGACAAAAATGTCGATAATAATGATACATTCATTACACCGAGTGATATTATAGATGAGCGAGGTAAAACAAACTGTCAAGAAACATTCGAAATATCAAAATTTGCTTTATACAACTATCTGTTGCAACCAACTCTTCGTATGCTAAATTAGATTTCGATCGACGAAAAACGTTCATAATGAAAAATATTCTGATGCAAGTCTGAGAAATCTCCAGTAGCAAAAACGTATGAAATATGCAATGCTGGGACTGATGTGAATAATACGTATTTAAAGCTAATACAAAATCAAAAAGCCTTCATATTCACTCAAATATCATTATTTTCTTCTTCAGTACAACAAGATATATCTGGATGAACGTTTTGATGTGCAGTCACAAATGTGTCGTTGTTGCTTACAGACGGTCGCTTTAATAACTTACGCAGTCTTGCGATCTCCTCATTTGCACGATCCAAATCACTGCTCAACAACGACTGTCTGAATATTAGGCAGAGTTGGTTGGTTTCTTTCATGTTGCAATATTTCATGTTTATTAAGATTTCATTAGTCAAAGTCATTAAGTACATTTCGGAGCGGAAGGACTGTGAAATTAACATTCTTCGGGATGAAATTTTAAAAATCGTCCATAAAAATAACAAAATTTCAATGATACAAGGAATGGAACAAATATAATCATTTAGCTCCATCGATGAAAGTTGATTACCATCTAAATGTTGATTTTTCAACGTTCCGAAACTAAATAGACTAAGTGCAATGTTTGAAATAATCATGCTAGAAACGAACAAGCAACTTGATAGTTGACTTTAGAATAGTAGAGCTTTGCGTGATATGATAGAATAATTGAAAATTTGTGACAGTCTAACCGTTGTTTGAGTTTCTTGATATCGGTTTTACAAGAAACATTCTGCCTGAGAAGATCTGCTTTCTCATTTTTCAGTTTTTCAACGTCTGTCAATAACTCATCAAGACGTCTCATTTCTTCCTCATGGAACGCTGATGCACCATCCACACAAAAACTACATGATAAGCGATTCGAGTGAGGCACTTCAGTTGACGACATTGATTCCTACAGAAAAGCAAAAAATATTTTAATATCATGATCAGATTGTGTTTAGTCTTTTTTTGCTGATAGCAATTTATTAAGCTTAAAGGCAAAGCAACTGAAAAACACCTCCGAAAAGGTCTATCCGAGATGACAAACTGTATGCTAGGCAACGAACAAAAAAACATGAAAATTCAACCGCAATAATATAAACTGATTGATGTATAATGATAAAAAGACCCAAAAAATGAAGCGATCTTCTTATGATGCGAAAAAATGATGAAAGTTTTGACTGGAATGAAACAAACGATAGTCAACTGAGAATGCACTTTGATGAGTACGCTATGAACAGATTAAAGCAATGAGGTTCGCTAGAATACTGATTATTCACTCACCATGCCTGTATCTGAATCATGCTCCATTTCGATGCTATCATTCTCCAAACTTGAAACATCCCATTCCGGCTGATGACGCTTCCTGAAAAAAATCTTTTGATTTGTAAAACAAGATTGAACTGAAGATTATAGGCAGTGCAGGCTGAAAGAATAAAATTAAGCACATAAATAGAGAATGGACTATATCTCGATTGAAACTGCATCAGAAGAAAAGATTATTACCAACCCTTGTTGTTCTACAGGTTGTGCTGAAGTTTTAGCTGAAGAAGTCCGAGAAACAATACGCTTTTGAACACCACTAATAATAGCTGCCGATGATGTAACCGATTCAGACTGATTAAGACGCTGTTCATTTCCGTATAAATCGTCACATGTTATCCTGATAAATCGTCCTGATATTATGACGACTGTAAAACATATGAGGAGAAGAAAAAACTGCTGGTGATTTATGAGCTGTTTATTAATAAGGCACTCGTCCTGTGGTTCCATATTGCAGACTGGCTTTGACTTTCACAGAATTAGTGAAAAAGTGCAGTACTTCGGAGCAGTTGATGAACTAACTTTCGATGCACATCGCCAGATGAGTTTGGTTGATGTATACTACTTCCAGCACCACTAGTCGATGAGTTTGAACTTTTCGAGAGTGCATCAGCGTTTGGTATTGACTTACGATCGGTTGTATTCGAGCGACTAGGACTAACCAAGTTAGATGTTATGGAACGTATCGCAACAGTATTCATTTCTTGAGATACAGAACGTGAACTGAATCGAGAATAGAATTTTATCGCACGTAGTTATTGAATAAGGTTGTGTTTCTTTGTCGAATAACGGATGCAGCGATATGTGTGATTTGTTGATTGAAATATGTCATCATTTACAGACAAACAGTTATCGCTCGCATGAAAAACGACTTACAATTAGATAGCAAAGAGTAAACCAGGACAACTAACCGGCCAGTGATCGCTCTTTTGACCGAATGAAAGAGTCCCAGAGAGTGAGGAGGCATATTGTCGGTGGATTCAAGTAAAGGAAGTCCATAAAATTCGGCACGTTCTTTGAGATTTCCATAAAGCACATCCAACAGCGAGGAACGCGTTCGTTCCTGAATGAATCGCTTTCAATCTTGGATGATTATGAAAGTATTCATTTTGGCTTATTGGATCCTAGTGAGATGTTTTCATACTAAAATAGATTTCCAACTCGAGGAAGGACCTTGAAAAGCTGACCATTTCGAAATGATAGCTTTGAAGGAAGATATTGTTTTGTATCTTGAATAATTCATAAAATCTCTTCGACTGAAACAGTCAAAGAATGAACATCAGAGATCATTGCATTTTTCGTATAACATCAATTTTAAGAATTATTCACCGCAAGTTTAGCGAATTTTTCAGACTTGTATGCAGCATTTTCGGCATTGATTAACTTGGTGAGTAGAAAGTTGCGAAAGTCTTGTCCTTTACGAAATATGGATGGCGCTGGAAGGGTTGGACCGAAAAATGGAACATCATCTCGAGCAGTAACTGATACCTGAAAGTTATTATCGAGTGCACTGAACATAAGTCAGTCGATAACAGTGTCAGGGTGTATCCTCGTTAATATTTGAAATGAAAGATGGAATAAACCTCATTGTGATCGTATCTCTTTAACTGAACGAGATTTGATAAGATTAATATAAAACAAGATGAATATGAAACGAATCAAAACTGGCGATCATCAAAGGAAGATATGGCGGCGGATTACATTTGAGCTCACGTTCAGGTTTATACTGATCGTGAGGGTGAGTTACTGCTAAACAAACAGATGATTCTGTCGTATCACAATAAGCAGTCATGGGTACGCTACTGAAGAAAAGTTGCTCCGCCAATCGTTAATTCTCAACAAAAAAATTTTGTTCCAAAATAAATAATTTGCTATCACCATTATCGCCGAAAATGTAGCGAAAAATTTCAGCTGACTGAAAAAATAGCGAAAAAATTTCGCTAAAACGCTAATTCAATAAAAATAGTCCACTAATTGCTACTTCCGAATTCTCCCTCAAAATTTTTTAACTGCATCATTCATTTGTCCGAGAAAAAGCTTCATTACGCCACTAAACAGGTGAAAATTTTTATTGCGTCATTCAAAAACAGATAATCATTCTAGCCAGCTATGAGTACGAGTCAATACTAAAAACAATTGGCATATAATTGGTATAATAAAACTATCGATTGGTATATAAAACTCATCCGGAAACGTGGACTTTCGCCGGAATAATTGCATTTGAATGAAAACGCACGAACTTATGCACCAACCCAATAATCCCTTTAAACTTGCTGTCAAACGTTACAAATTGAACAATACAAAATTCTCGTTTGCAAATAGAATCGTTGGAGCTTGAAATTTACTCTTCAACATATTGCCTCCTCATAATTGCTCGACGTATTGGAATGTAGACTTCGATTATTCATGAAGTGAAATCGGATTCATATCCTAGTTAAAACCACTCTCACTATTTAACAAGAGGACGTAGAGAAATCGGAAGAAAAAGTCACTTCACCCACCTCGATTCACTCATTCCTATTTTATTGACTCAGTATTGAATAAAATTTGATTTTTTCCTCTTTTCTCAACCTTATCCTCTTCTTAGCACCAGTCGAGTCAGTACACTTACTATATTATAATCACCTGCACAGAACATAGCTTCACATATTTATATGCGAATAAAGATCAATCATATCCTTTCCCAGCTATAACAAAATTGAAGGAAGCATCATTGCACCGTCACCCAACTTATCTGAAGCCAAATAGTTTAGTGGTCTGTGATGGAATGCTAGTGGTGTACTTAGAGCAAACGTTTGAGATACGATTGAATATTCAACTTTCTAATCTATCGGAAGAGTACGAATTCGATTTCAGAACTTCATAGTGTTGTAGCGCAAATATGTATTTACATAACTTAATGCTGGAAATGCTAATCAAAGAAAGTAGCATATGTTTTCACTACTTTGTCGCTAAAAAAATTATCACAGCGGAAGTTTTCACCACAAATATTCGTTATTTGAAAAAAAGCAGCACGCTATCGCGTTACCGAAAAAGTAGCTCCGACTTTAGCGGAATAGCGAAACAGCGCACTATTGCCCACCTTTGGTGATAAGGTATCTGTCAAACAAATAGACCGTTCCTTTGTGTGAGCCTCAATCTAAATGTAGTCCATCGTCACAATTCACTTTGATTATCGCTACGTGCGAATCAATGATAACAAATTTTTGAATCGCGTCCTCATACCCGATATCGTAATTTTTCCGAACCAGCATCGATCGGCTGCACGACGATGAAGGCATGCAGAAAATTGCTCGCGATCATATCTGGTGAAAACGGTGTATTCTCTTCCTGTAAATTTTTCTGCATTCCAACTCAATAACTTCATTTTAAAATGCAAAATGGACCGCTGCATTACCAGAAATGAATCTGAAATAAATTTCATGGATCACTGTTGTAAATATGATGACCTGGAATATTATGGCAACAATATCGTTGCCTATATGTCGTTTTCTTTGCAGCTGTTGAACATCACCGGCAGTGAACGGAAGCATGGTTGAAACATGAAACATTACTTCACGTTGTCTGAACTGGCAGTACACTGATTCGGAGCCAGTTTGATCGTGTTGTGTGTCTAGACCACCTCGATAACCCTTCGGAATAAACATGCGTCGATCATTGTTCATTCAACTTGAGCAAGATAGATATTAGTCTAATTTAACTTATCGCCAACGAATTCGGTGGGTTTGACTCAAACTGATTAGTTACAGTGAGCAATGATCAAAGTGCTGTACAAGTATTGAAAAATGTTTCAGAGAATTTCTTAATACAAAATGTGCTGTACAAAAATTTCTTCGAATGAAAATAAACGAAAAAGATATTTTCAGCAAAAACGAATGCAAAAAAAAACTCGCAATGCATGCTATATTTCAGGACTGCCACCAATAAAAAAGCATTCAACATATTCGTTGCCCTATACATGTTCATTTTCATCAAGGCTTGGATTAAGGAAAGAAACAACAGCTACCTCAAATTCTTTCAGTGAAACCCGATCACCAAGCACATCAAGAAATTCATCGAAAGCATCTGATATGTTGGCATTACCGAACAATTCTTCTTCTGTTGTCTACAAAATAATCGAAAAAAGTGAATACAATGTTACGTGTGCAAAAATTGTTGCTTATTGAAGTTTGTAACAAAAGCTATCAAAGAAAGACACAATTGAAACATTTAGCGCTTCAGGAAATTACAATCATCTAATGCAATCATTTTCAGTATCGAAAAAATTCTCGGCAGATGAGTTGATAATCTTTTGAATCAACAACATATCCATCTCAGTGATATAATCCGAATCGATTTTCGACTAAGACAACTGTATACTGACACAAACGAACAACAGACAGTGAATAATCCAGAACACGTATGAAATGTACATGAGATGATATTTGTTGCCGTTTACCGTTGGGTATGTATTGTGTCACTTTCACTTGAATGTAACTGCAAAGAAAATGACAAACCTGCGCAAACTTTTGGTAAACAACACCAAATTTATAGGTATTCGTAAGCACATGTTCATCGTATTGTAAAATCATATCTGTTCCACCAGGGAATGCAATTGGACAAAATCGTTCCGTAGTAACTTCATCGCATAATAAACGTGCCATTCGACTGGCTGATGGACGATTTCCAAGAGCTAGAAAGAGAAGATCATAGTGAATAGCACTAAAAGCAATTATCATCAGGCTTATTATAATTTCTTCGGAGACTGAAAGTGAGGAAAAACTATAGGCAATTACCTCAATCAGAGAACAAGTGATCGATGATACCGGAACTCTTATGCAATTAGGGCATTATTAATAGATGCCAATTGTAAATGAAAATACGTTCGCATTACAAGAAGTGATTTGTAATATTCTACTTCATAATACCACTTGTATTTGTTCACATTTGAATCCACTTATATCTTATTCAACGAATTGATTCCACTCAATGAAGGTGAATTTTTTAATGAGCAGTATGAACCTGATGCTGGAACAATTTCATGCACTGTGCCATGTCGGGTCCGCAGCATAATCCGGAAATGATCCTGAGAGGAGATCGTTTCGGTTCGTACCGAGAGCACAAGTGGACCAAGGTTGTTGTCAATTGCATAGAAATCGTGATGTTCCTGAATGCAAGAAGCGCGAATTCTCGGAAAGACTTCATGAATGAAGTGCAACTCGGTTCTACTTCAAATACATTCAAGAAGTAACGAACTCTTCCAACGAAATATCTCCTATAGCAGTGTGAAGTCTCGTCGGTCTCCAGTTTGAAGCGTGCGCAACTGCTACTGCTTGCTGGGGAGCATGCGGTAATTTCGTCATCAATATTGATCGTACAACTGTTCACTCCATCCATCCAATAACCACCCATCGGCGGTAAAACAATCTGAGGATATGGTCCCTGACGGCTTAACAGCTGAAAATTTTCTTACATTCATGCATATTATGAAAAACAATCTCTTCATTTAGGATGGAACATAATCAATGTTACCAAATCGATGCATAGAGGTGTGTGACAATAAAAAACTTCTCTTTGTTCAAAAAGACATGCTTATGTAAATATCAAATAATCGTGCAAGCCCTTCCACATTCAAAATTTCGGGTGTTCAAATAATTAAGCAGAAGAGTAACCTCTTTTATCGTTTCTCTCGTTTTAGTGTTGTCCCTGAACGCTTTCCTCTCACATGGTGGAGTCTGGAAAATCAAAGTTCAGCTTATAAAATAAGAAGATATGAAACAAAGCTGGAGAAAAACGTGAGAGATGAAGCCGGTATGGCCATCGAGTAAAATTCTCATCAGTGGTCTTAAAGGAAACGCATGAAGCCTAAAAAATTATTTTGATATTTTGAAAATACTTTGGAAAGATTCAACTCAAAAGCAGCAGACAATTCTCATTCCATCGAGCTGTGATTGAAATGTTTCAAGTAATCTAATAATCAAATTAGTGCCGAGTAAAGGCAGTTTGGTTTTATGGTAATACGAAAAGTTTGATGCGGCTGACAAGTGAATATAACACCTAGTGTGACAATGATGTAATTTATCGCTGAAAAACAAGTGAACCCAAGGCCGAAATTCAAAGATGAAATCGGCAAAAATACGAGCAATTCCATCGATATTTACGATTTTGAAGACGTTGTTCGACTGGTACGAATTTAATGAAGCAATGATGATAATATATAAAAATCCCCCTAAAAAACACATAATCTACCTTCAATTTGTAAAATGATTCATATGAGAAATCGCCTACCAATAGCCACGTATAATATATTGAATACAATCAATCTATACAGCTTGCTAATATACTTAGAAAGAAAAAAAATACTTTGACGCGCAAAGCTCCTTTACGATATCGTTAACTTATTCATTCATGAAACCCTGCATCCATGAAGAAGAACACCTACTTACCGTGTTTGCTAACAAACTCATTGTACAATACCTCAATGAAAAGTCATAGACTAGAAACGTATTACTGATGAATGCTTACGAATAAATGACTGGACTGGTCAAATTTAATCGAGAAATTTTACTGCAACAGCACTTTCAAAAGCAGCAACTATCTTAAAGTGCACAATGAAATATGCACTTTTTAATGAGTTATCAAATAACATTCAATTATTCATAACCGCAGAGCTGAACGACGAATCAAACAGCATGCTATGTTTGACAAGTGCAGTGAAATACAAAAATAAGAACATTTGTAAAGCAATTTGTCTTAGCCAACTGTTATACTCTATCAGATTGGCGCTGAAATGATCTTCCAACTGAGAAACGTGAAATTCTCAATAATGATTTAAAATACTCACAGAACAAAAATGAGCTGCAGTTTTGAGGGTTGAAGAGGATTTGTGTGGAACGAGATTAGGTGAAACAGTGATCGCAGAGGAACTAAAATTACTGCTGTGAGCAGTAGATGTGGTGGTAGAAAGAGTGCTTGAAGAGGACAGCGCTGAATTGCTCGATTTCTTTTTGAGCATGAATAAACCCAAAATGCTACTGTGCCTTCGAGCATGGCCTTTCGAATGGATCAAATCAACACCCATTTGTGAAAGTTTTGTGCGATTACTAGAAGAAGAAGCAGCTGCCTCTGAATGCCAATTTGTCTCTGAAAAAAGACGTCGATTGTGGCCGTTTGAGGTCAAAAAATGCGCCTTCAATTGCTCAAATTTAGGACGATTTTGTGAGATTGGTATATCGCTGTATTCACGTCTGAATGCACCACGACAAAACCATCTTGGGCCTGCAGAAGCATTCGACAATTGTGAATAAGTGTCACTTCTCAGCGATGAATTAGAGAAGTTGGCTTGACGTGTATCTGTTGCTGAAGACGAACAACATTCAGAATTTGTAACCAACATTTTTGATGACGCATCTTTCGAATACGGATAATGAGAAGACTGATGATGCGCACAGTTTGATGCGCTTTTCACAGGAGGCAATAGATGTGTGCAATTTTTCGTTGAATTAGTGCTGTTAGCACCGAGATTCGACATTCGTGAGGTGCTTTTTTCGGCAGAAGGATTGAGCTGAGTAGGAGATTTATTGAAAGTAGTATCGGCAATAGATGTGGATGTTTTGGTAAGGGTAAGGGCCGTATTTTTTGTTGGATTCAATGATGAAGAAGTATGCTCGCTTGTTGCCTTCTTTGATGCAAGAATACCATTCGAAGATTTCTTTGATGAGTGTTTTTTGCGAGTTGCATCATCAATCGAAGTTGTTCCAGCAGATTTTTTGCTCGAAAGGCATTCTTGCAAGCTGAGTGATGTTTTTGACGTCATTGGTGTTGAGGTTCGTGGACTGTTACGCTGGTTCGTCACAATATTCGAATCTTGTTTCACAACAGACGACGTTTTGATAGCAGTCGACTTTTCAGTGGAAACTTCATTTGCAGTAGCAGCAATAGATGGTGGAGTTATAGACACATTATGAAGGACTCTGGTTTTTGTGCTTCTGTTTGCATTAGAATTAGGATTAGTATTTGGAGTGCTACTACTGTTACTAGTAGCTGCAGTGATCTTTCCAGAAGACAATCGCCTCACTATACGTCGTTTAAGGTGTTCAGACCTTTGGTTCGTACTTCTCTTGTTTGCAGTTGTATTCGGGCTTACAACTGTAGAAGTTATTGAACGTTGTTCTTTCACATAAATATCAGAAACCGATTTTTTTGAGATTTTAGATGAACGAATTAAATAGTCGTTTGGTGGAGCTTTAGATGAACTCGACGCAAGATTATGCACATCAGAATATTCAGAAGTGTGGATTGAAGTTGCGATGTTATTAGAAGAGTTGTTATTGATCGTATTGGGTTGCTGAGGAATATCGATCATTGACGATAGTATCAATGCAGCAGATTCAGTTAAGCAACGATTGAAAGTCGATGATGTATCGTTCACTGTCGAATCGTTTGTGTTATCGCTTGTTAAAACAGCTGTCGATGATGAGAATAATAATGGAGAAATGGCATTATTCAATTTGGTATTATCCATCACTGAGTCAACATAACCATTTGTACTATTGCTCGTAGTAAGATTATTTGCGATGAGATTTGCTGTTGTATTATTTGTAGAAGTGCTGATGGTGGTGCTTTCGATTCGATGATTACAGGTATTATTATTATCATTATTATTATTGTTATTATTATTAGTATTGTTATTATTACTATTATTATTATTGTTATTATTATTAATAATAATATTATTATTATTATTATTATTAATATTATTATTATTATTAATATTATTATTATTGTTATCATTATTGTGTGTTGATGTTGACGAAGATAAAGATGGTTGTAACAGAGATAAATGTAACGCTTTCGGCTGTCGTTCCATCTTGAAATGAGCACTGCCAATGCGGATGATGTCACTGTTGCGAGCTGCAGGTGCTTCACATGGAATATCTGACGAATACTGTACCGCCATCTTCTTGTGCACCATCCGCTTCTGATCGTTACGATTCTTACATCCGAATCCGCCCCTTAGCCAACACCAACTACATGGTTGGTTCTTTGCATCTAGTTTGTTATTCGTATTATCACTATCATCATCAGCATTACCATTTTCGGTTCTATTATTACCTGCAGTCAGCACTGACGATTCAGCAGCATTTGCAGCGAACATCATTTCAATGGCTGTGTGCTGTTCTCCATTCTTCAAATTGTTCAGAAATTTCGAATGAATCGGACAAAAATTACTGCTCAGTTCTTCTTCTTCGATCTCTTCATTCAACACCTCTTGGTCTTGCTGTGCTGTCTGTTGATTCAGACTAAGCGAGTTTCTATCGAGCGAAGGAATACGATAACGATTATGTTCTTCGTTCAGAGTGTGTGATAGCCAATAAAAACGATTATTCATAATAGCTTATTGCGCTATATACAGCCGTCTGGTGATTAACATGCACTCATTCAGCAAAACCCAACCGAGTCGAAAATATTTCACATATAAATAACTATAAGTATATGAATGACACATTGAATAATTAGGAAACATCAATTAATTGCAATTAAATGAAAGGATGCATCCCTATGGAACCAAGCATATCATTTTCATCAATGTTGTATTTTTATAAATAGCATCTTGCTCTCATCATTGACTTATTACGGATATGCAGTTGAATGAATGGATGAAGAATGACTGGTCACCAAATTCGAAGTAGTTAGTAATATATTGATGAACACGTTCAGTCTTTACGTAATTCAGAAGTAGTAATATTTAGATTCGATAGCATACAGCTGGTAGCTACATACAGCTCTTTTATAACAATGATCTCAGTAACAATAAATATCAGTAATAATAACGCATCTATGCTCAATTAATATTCGAACTGTTGTGTGGCCGTATGAGATAAATACCAAAAATAATTCCATCTGCACACAACAACTTGTTAATATGCAAATGATTCATTTTATTCAGTATGTATTATATAACAGGCACCATAAAATTTTATTTTATATTTATTATTGCACACCTGAATAAATACACCATCCAAACTGCATTAGATCTCAATGGCACACTACTAGAAGCATACTAATAATCGCACAACTCAACTTCAGCTTCTACGAATTGCTCTCTAACAACAAGGTGATATTCAGTCAAAATGCATGAATTCTTGCCGAAGATACTGCAGTGAAATTTTTACCGTTATTCATTTTCGAATATATTGGATCAGGGACCTTTGCGTATCACCAAATAGAAGATGCAGTTAATCTGCGTTCTAGCAGATACTGCGAGTTGGTGAAGCTCATAGAAATGCAAGCTGCAAGCACAATAATAAACAAGTTTGCATATCAGCAATTCAGTAGATTGCTATTCATAGTCAGCAACTAATCAGTGAGTGATTGACGAGTGTATATGTTCATAACCGATGGAGAATGAATGTTGTTGTTGAGTGAGTTATTCTGTCGGTTAAAAATGTATGCTAACAATGATAATAACGTAGAAGACAGGTGTAGGAATCGCTTCCACCAACACTCTATCCAACCATTATCATACATCATACCAATAACGCTATGATCCATGTAGTAATTGAACGCATAGAAATCATTCACTCATATTGTTTAATTAGCATCAACGTGTATGTTAGTTTCATGTTTTAACATGATACCATTCATTCACTACCGCACAACCACAAAATCCATTCAAAATCGTTGTTATCTTCATCATTAGTACTAATTTCGAAATCAAATAACGAACGCATTTTAAAGACTCAAATTTTTAAGCAGAAAAGACGTCGTCGTAAATTATTGCTCATTCCGATATCAATATACGAAAAAAACATCAGTACAGTTTATCCAAATGCTTGGTTTTCTTTTTAAGAACTCTTACTATCTGAGATAACATTCACTAACTATAAGATGTTTTTTTCTCGTTGCAGATCTGATCACACTGAGAATTTTTTTGTCACTTTTTCTTTTCTTTGACACAAATGCACATCGCCAAGCACATATACATACGACCACACTTAAAAAAGAAAATGACTGCTCAAAAAAACAACAACAATAAAGAGAACGCGCTATCAATCATTCAGAAGCTGAGCAATGTGCATCATCAAACCGTTCACCGTAAAATTATAAATTTTTTCCTAGCTTCAACAACAATCCTTCATCGATGGGACTAATAAAACTCGCCTAACATATGTTTATCCTCATTTTTTTCTCACCCTAACCACATTCATATTGTTGATATATGGATGGATGAATGAACGAATCAAGACGACAGAATACAGAAGATGATTGCACGTGTTATGCTGCATCACTTAATTTATGTACGATATGTATACTAAATTGTTACTAGACATCCTCATAGAAACTAGAGACAAAAGTGTTGTGAGCCATAAGGTGCTTGCCTCAACTATATTTTGCATCTCAAGTTTCGAGAATTGTCTTCTTGAACTCACATTCGCATCGGGCATTTCACAACGTTGATCATCCAATCGTTGACTTTGCATGCGCTCTAAGAGCGCCAGAAATTCCTGCGCCTGAAAGCAATGAAATGATGAATGAAGGAACCTTTTGCTTTTCAGGATATGTGTATAATCCTTTATCTGCTTTTTATTTTTTCAAACAAAAATTGATGACTAGATGAAGTCTGAAGTGATGTAAAGCCATAGGATTGGTGAACTGCTATGCAAAATCTACAGCAATATATCAAATTAGCTCAAGAACGCATTCGATAATCTACAGTATCAATGATCGATGAATTGTTTTCTACACAAGTTTTTGATATGCTGAGTTGTGCAAATCTGATGAGGTTTCAAAGAAACGTAAACAGAACGCTAGCAAACGAATTTTATGCTTTTTTAAAACAACAATAGCACAGACAACGAAAGCGTTAGTCGAGACTTCATACGTACTAATGAAAAAATAATGAAAAATCATAATTGC
Source organism: Anisakis pegreffii (assembly GCA_035041965.1). NCBI lineage: Eukaryota > Metazoa > Nematoda > Chromadorea > Rhabditida > Anisakidae > Anisakis > Anisakis pegreffii. Next base: position 65,520 of record JAPYMA010000578.1, on the reverse strand, counting down.
ACTGAAACGATGGCAATTCCTGGCCGTAATTCCATGATGATTACGAGAATCAATTCCTCGTTAATAATCATGTGATAGAATTGAAGAACGCAAATTTAAAAAAAAAACGTGTGCAACACGAATTACCTTTAGGTCGGCATTATTCCTATATTCCACATTTGTCATGAATACTCTTGAATCTGGATGTGTTAAAACTACATCATCTTTCAAGTACGCATCACATGCAGTTGAATTCCTCCTGAAAAAATAACATGAGTGTAAATCATAACTTGAAGTCAAAGCTTGATTAATTGCCTGATTATAACAGTGTTTTTGTCACTAAAAATTTGTTGAATGTATTCGTTCTTACGTATTAAAGTCTTGTTTGGAAGTTGAAGAATTCTTCTGCATTTATGTTTGTTGCTGAGAACAGTCATAGAAATCTAAGAGAGTTCTTTCAGTGCGCCTCAATGCATTGCATTTGTGAACGTGACTGCTAGGCGTATAAAGTGACTAACTGTTGCTGTTGATTACGTATTGAAAATGAATGATTTTATTGTTGGAATATTCTACGATGAGGCCATTTGGAGAAAAGCAGGCAACACGAATATCTGTTTCATGTTAGGTACAAAAGGAAGGGCTTAAGCATGACGATATGAGCTCATGTTAAATGTTATTCGAACTTTTGTTCAACTGATTATGCACTATGACAATCTTTTCAAATCCAACTGAAGCACTGCCAATTGAGGAAAGCCTTTCAGTAAATCCTAACATCCATTATTCAGCACTAATTCGGTTGGTTTAGTTAGCTATAGAACCAGTGGTAGTTGCTGCATTCATCAACGAATACATACGAACAGCCTAGCTGGCTTAAAAACCGCCTTTTTTCCACGTTAACGACCACAGTCCACGTAACTAGGCGATTTGATTCAGCTGCTGCTGCATGAAATGCATATAGGAAAGTGCCTTTTTATCATTCAACTGAATCTCCAAAAATCGTTTAATGTTGTGCTCTTTTACATATTAAACATCCAGACAGATAAAGAAATGAAGATCATTACACTCACAAGATATCTATTTCACTGTGGAAAGAGGGTTTAAAAATTTGTGACTTGAACACTGTCTCACTAGCATAGTCCATTCAATTGTTTTGACGCATTCAGTGAAAATGACCATAAAATTACAATGATAAAATTACAATGTCATTAGTGTCTTTGATAGAATGCTGCTTCACTTGATCGCGATAACATAATGTTTAGAGTACACAGTTTCAAAGTGAAAAATTGTCTGTCGTTAGAGGTGGATTGTGTGGTAGTGAGTTTGATGCCCACCCGGATTGTCTTACCATTTATGTAGTTTTGATAGTGTGTGTGAATAAATTTCAGTAGATAACCGCTCGGATAAAGACAGGTGTACACAAGCACACTACAATTTTGCAGATATCAGAGAAGCCATAAACACTATTGCAGTTAAAAAAACCAAATATTCCTTTGAGCATATACTTTCACGAGTAAACTCATGGACTTACTTCTCTCAGCAATTCATTTTAGATAGGTGGATGCGATAGCATTGCTACCATGTCCATTCGTTCATCATTTTCATCTCTTCCTTACATTCATATCAACCTTCGTGTTTCTATAATAATCTTAAAGCATCAATTCCACTCTTAGAATACATCAATGCGCAAACTAATTAACCGATGCGTCAAGAATACTTTACATAAATTATGATTTACGAATTCTAATTCATTCATACAATCCTCATCACCCTCATCATCACATCATCATCCTCATCATCGCATCATGATCCTCATCATCACATCATGATCCTCATTATCACATCATCATCACACCATCACCCTCATCATCACATCGTCATGCTCATCATCACATCATCATCCCCATCATCACATCATCACCCTCATCATCACATTATCATCCTCATCATCACATCGTCATCCTCATCATCACATCATCATTCTCATAATCACATCATCATCCTCATCATCACATCGTCATCCTCATCATCACATCATCAGTCTCATCATCACATCATCATCCTCATCATCACATCGTCATCCTCATCATCACATCATCATTCTCATAATCACATTATCATCCTCATCATCACATTATCATCCTCATCATCACATCGTCATCCTCATCATCACATCATCAGTCTCATCATCACATCATCATCCTCATCATCACATCGTCATCCTCATCATCACATCATCATTCTCATAATCACATTATCATCCTCATCATCACATTATCATCCTCATCATCACATCGTCATCCTCATCATCACATCATCATTCTCATAATCACATCATCATCCCCATCATCACATCATCACCCTCATCATCACATTATCATCCTCATCATCACATCATCATCCTCATCATCACATCATCATCCTCATCATCACATTATCATCCTCATCATCACATCGTCATCCTCATCATCACATCATCATTCTCATAATCACATCATCATCCTCATCATCACATCGTCATGCTCATCACCACATTATCATTCTCATCATCACATCGTCATCCTCATCAGCACATCGTCATCCTCATCATCACACCATCATTCTCATAATCACATCATCATCCTCATCATCACATCGTCATCCTCATCATCACATCATCAGTCTCATCATCACATCATCATCCTCATCATCACATCGTCATCCTCATCATCACATCATCATCCTCATCATCACATTATCATTCTCATCAGCACATCGTCATCCTCATCATCACATCATCATTCTCATAATCACATCATCATCCTCATCATCACATCGTCATTCTCATCATCACATCATCATCAGTTTACAACTCTTGCCCACTTCAGTGACAACAAACTGAATAGATTCTGCAGAAGTATTCATTGCAAATCGATAGTACCCACCAACTAGCAATTTAAGGCATACTTTTGAATGATTTATGCAACGCAATGAATTTGTTCTATTTTGTATTGCGTTGCGGTTTCACATCAGATAAACACAAACCATTAGCAGTGCACCTACAGCTTGAATCATTATATATGAGTATGTACACGATATCGTCATAATTATTCATAAACACCAACAAACACATAAGTCTTAACTCTAAACTTACGGCGCAGATGAATTTCATACGTGTATATTATCATGCATCGATCAGTCTTCCCATGCATACCGCCACTACTGAACGTGTCTATCGCTTTTCTAAATCATTACAGTTTATTAACATTGTCATCATTTTCATGGTCATTGTTATTTTTAAGAATAGTAAAAATCTGCGTGAATGAAAATTTTTGAGACAAATTCGCTTTCAAAGAAGTTGAAACAGTTATCGAACTTCAACAAATAAAAGCTCTTTTCTAGTGTCCCACACAACCAACAAATATTTTCATCTTTTCAGAACACATAGTTCATCAGCATATTATCAATGCAAATTCATGATATGAATTCTGATCTTTGCAGTCGACTACGCAGTGTTCAGATTAACATAAGGTTTCGAAGATTATTATCAAACTAGTCCGCTTCACAGCGTGCCTTTTGCGATGATTTCACTACATACAAACGAAAAGAACATTTCCTCCATGAATGCATACAAAGAAATTAAATATGAATTGTCACTGACAACGAATTTAATTTATCCTGCTGAAAGAGTGTACGATTAAAATAGTTCGACAATCTCATATATAGCAAGCAATCCATTTGATTCTCTAACAGATAAGGTTATCATTTTCACTACCACCGTTTAATTCAGAATCGATCAATCTGCCAAAGACACTTGACGATAAGAAGAATGAATTGATTCGCATAAATTCAAAATATAATCACCACCAAAATCAGTGCACACACCGCATAAAATAAAATCTACGAACAATTCTGCATATTCCACGAATAACTTCCCAAATTGATTTGAATATAAATGCATTTCACTCATCCATTAACAAGAAGAAAGTGATTCATTATAAATATTAACGAACTCATTTTTGAGTAATAAAGATCCGTTACCCTTGAGGAATTGAACTTCGAAGGATAAGTAAAATTATAATGAAATTACTTGTCATATGGACAATAAGCGGATGCTTAACTGTTCGTTCCGGGCAACTGGCAAAATGTTGAGATTATTCATGCTACTCGACTGTTCTTGATTATGCAATATTGATTGTTGGTAGTGATTAGTGGTACCCTGATAATTCGCCTAAAGACATTTTGCCTAAGGACAGTTTGCCTAACGTGCGGTTTTTAATGGATATTTTGCCTAATAGGCAAACTGTCCTTAGGCGAAACGTTTTTAGGCAAATTGTCCGGTCACGGTGATTAGTAAGCCAATCTATTCAGTTACGATAATCATTACTGATTCGTTCAGATAATTTACTGATTTACTACTGCCGGTTATTTTCAACAGCTGCTCTGAGCTATCATTGAACGCATGTTTTTTGGACCAGTCACAGCGCAGTTTTGAGCTTATTTCAAGTCCCTCTCCTTATGTTAGGAATACGGGAGATTAGCCCTACATCGTCCTCTTATGATTACTGTTTCTCTGCGCTAATATCGTTAGCGGTGAGGAAAGGAGGTTGACGAGGGAATAATATGATACTGGTGATAAGAAAGAGGCATAAACTCGTAATGAGTTCTAACTGCTGATTAGTTAAATAAATGAATAAATAAAATAGATGATCACTCAGCATTCTTATTAATACTGAATCATTCTGACTAATTGTCCGACATGAAATTAAATCATTCAAAATACGGCACAGGAGAACCGATTGAAATTAGTCTCAGCAACACAATAGGTATTCGTTTTCAATAAGGATATTAAATTACAATAAGCAAACAATAAGTCAGTTAAATGGTTTTTCAATTGCATTCGTTCGTTTTTTGTCACTAGATAATTTTCATATCTGGATTTCATGTTTCCTTCAGCCGTATGCATACGTATGCCATCTTTTTGAGCATTTCTAGACGAACAATCCAATACTTTTTTTCCTGCTATGAACGCATGAAAATTCACGTTTCACTCAACTCGGCAATAATACTATTCACATTCTTCACAACAGTTCCAGTTAATCGAACAGCTGAGAAAATTGAATAAAGATTTGAATTAAACTATTCAATCTCACTTATTTATTTTTGCTGTTCATTCATAAATATGATTCGAACATTAGTAAACGAATAAACTTTCAGCAGTGGTTTTTTACGAATGTAATTATTGATGTAATAACGCATTAAGTTGACATTTTATAAAACTCAACGCGTGCATACGTCAATTTGCGTTTTATCAACGTCTACGATAATAGAGGTCAATGAAAGATGTCGTTCATTAAGCATCTCTTCGAAGATTGCCGTTTTTGAGAGATGGAAGCGCACAATAAAAGAAGCGGGACGTAAGGATGTACAAAATGATTATTGGTAAACAAATGAATGAAAAAAAGTATTGTGTGCCTCAAAAAGCGTTTCAAAAAATAGCATTAGAACGGCAGATAATGAGTAGAAACGAAACACATTCTCGAATTCTACGTACAAAACTGTTTTAGAAAACGAATGACATTTTCATTTTTGCCTAATTTTCACTGTTACACAATATAATCGACTAAACTGTAGAAATTTGGGGATAAGATATACGTAATTAGCTAAATTTATTATTTTATTCTCACCCCCTCCACTGGCGAACAAAAGCGGTCGCTGGCGTTCATCAACTGGATGTGTCCGTTTCACCTTGGAAGGGTTCAATCTTTTTTTCACTGTTCTCAAAATGAGCAATCGAAGCGTTTTTGAAAGTTCATTCTCAACTTTCAGTGCTCATCAACTTTTAAACAATTGAAGAAAAAACCATACATCTTTGCAAAGTAATTTATCATCATAAATTTGAGTAAGATTAATTTTTTTGCATTTATTACGTAGGAGAAATCGAGCATTTTCAAATTTCTGGATACTCACATTTGTAGGATTTGTTCTACAGCCGGTGAAGCTGATTCTTTCATAATTTGACTATTAAATAAGTTTAATGTGTCCATGTTACTTATTTACTTACTGTGGAGTGTCAGTAAGGCGACTTCTCTAGTATGCATACTTTTTATGGTGGTGTTTGTAGATATTTCACCATTTATGCATACATAAATGCATTTGTAACATGATCGATCACGAGTTAACAGAAATTTACGTGTCTAAGGCTAGTGTGTTACAAAAATGAAAAAAGTTGGGGACGAAATTTCGCAGTCGGAGACCCCGAGAATGGCTCGAAAAAAGTCGGGGACGAGCAATGAGAAATGGAGTACCCAAAATTCTCCGATCCCCGCAACACACTATCTGAAGCGTTTGCAATCAATGCAATTTCAAAAATGCAACAATTTTTTTCAGTTTCATTGCATGAGTTTAAGCATATGAAAACCGAATGAATGATTGAAGCAAAAAAAATTGAATGGTGTCATGCGATTGTTTCAATCACACGATGTTCTTTCAATGGCTAAAAGAATTGTTGTGACTATGAACAAATGAAACGCATTTTAGTGAAATACTTCTGAGAAAGTCACCTGAATATATAATAATGTCCTCATCCTGTCGTTTGAATCGTATCGTATGCATATCAAAGGTAGCACATTTTTCTCACGAACATTCGGTTGTAAAAGTCTAACTGGTATTTTGAGTCAACTGAGCGATAGGTGAGAAATGTTTAGGTAGCCAGAGTTATATATGTACAGGCATACATGGAGATACGGATATTGAATGGTGTCATGAGATTGTTTTACTCAAAATGCGACAGGGAACAGTTAAACTAGAAGAGTGCCGATATATATTAAAGTGTGGATAAGTTTGATTTCATTGCAATGAATGTTATGGATATTTTGATCATTGGACAAATACACTTCATCAAATCGTACTTATATCATCAACTCACAGTGCATTTGAGTGCAATCACGCATTTATGTTCCACTCTCATTCAGTCGAACCGCAATGTTGCAGTTTATTTGCAATACAATAATCAAGATGCTTTTGAGCCAACAAAGCATTTGAAACTTCGAAAGGTAATGATGTGACGTAATTTCGTCTATGGAATCTTCGCAATCCGTTGACATAAAAGCTTAGTGATAAAATCACAAAAAAACCGAATACTTCAAAATACGAAATAAATACTTCAAAGAATGCACGTGAAATAATAATAGAAATATGCGGTACATCACTCTCGCATTTCGCGTGTATAATCGTTCTTGTATAATTACACGGATCAACTAAACAATGAAGTATGCAATGCGCAAAAAGAAAGATTTACGCGTTGTTACAGCGAGAAAATTATCGTCTGAAAATAATATTTCTCACTGAGAATTCATGAATAGAGCAAATGAATAACGAATAATGCTTTTCAATAGAGCAATTTACGTCTATGAATGCGGCGCAAATATTCGAATTCAATAAGAACGAATTCAGAGAAATTTATTGAGAATTTATCAGGCAGTTACTGAGATCCGTTCTTTCGAACAATTCAAAACTACGCAATTTTGAGAAAAGACATTAGGTCTTATTTTTTACCAACCCATGACCAAAATCAATATTTATTAATAAACAACATTGGTGATATGGACTCGATCATTATTCTCATCAGTTTTCATACCAATTATTAAGACTTGATTTTTTGTTCAGGCAAAGGCTAGTAGTACGCGGAGAAAATGGATAATGTTCAAGGACACTGAACTGATTTGAATTAATGAGTTATTCGCTCATAAGCATATGAGAAAGAATCAGAATGAAACCTCGTTAGTCGTTTAGCACCTCCATTGAAGTAACAAAAGAAGTCTTTCGCAGATTTACGATGATAAAAACGATTCTGACGACGTGAAAGCATATTCGGTTTCTGTTGTTGTTGTTCCATCTTTAAGTTATGTTCAAGATTTTAAGTGAAAAGACACGCAACCAACGTCAACATTTCGAAGTTAACTAGAATCAAGCAAAATGATGAATATAGCAAAGCGACGACTGCCATAAGAAACTGCATTCGTTGAACAAATCGAGATGATGATTAGAGTAATCGTCATAACGAAGTGGTGATGATGAAGGAATGCATCGTAACGGATGATCCAAAACTTGAATAACAGGTATCATATATTAATTAATATGCGAATATGCATTAATAATCATTTGTACATCTATGCATGCATTCAGTTGCTATAACCACCCAGCTGGCAAAACACTCAGTGAAATCTATGTTGAGGGACGGATGAATGGGCGGGCGGGTGAGATGATCATCATCTATATGACGCATAGCAGCAACAATCATAAGACTAGTACAAATCAAACTTTTCGTCATGTTCTGAAGGTTTCTCACCCACCCTTAGTAGCAGAGATGAATTGTACGCATGGCATTCAGTACTCTTAACACTAGCAATAAATTTTGGTTGATCTCAGTCATTCGAATAAACGAACAAGATTGATTCACTTCTAAATCTCATTAAAAATTATTGATGGTCGGTAATTTTCAAATTCACTCTTCAATACTTGCGCTGATTTGAATGATTTGGGATTTATATTTGTATGTACATAGTTAAGTGATGCAAAATTCATTTATCTGACAACGTTCGATTTAGTATTCTGAATTCAGTTCGAAAAGAAGTAGTCTTCTGGTAAGAACCAGAAAGAAGCATCAAGCCATTGTTATAATGATTGGATCTCATTGAACACCTGTCGTCTGCGAGCATTCAGTTTTGTATCACGGGTAAATGTAGCGCAAAGGTGGTCGATGAATGAGGCGATAATATTTTACTATTACCCAACTTTATCATCGGACCAAATGATTTTATTCATTCCAACTCTAAATATTGCAACTGTATGCAGTTATGGTTCTTAGTTACCACTTCAACAGGCAATAAACTCGTAGCAACATGGCTAAGCTAGTTATTTTGCTACCGATTATTCATCAATGAGGTCCGTTCAGCACATTTCGTGTGCTTTTCGCATTATTGTGCAGCTTCAAAAGCAGACAGGCAATTAAGTTGTTTGCTTGTTTCAATGGAAAGTCGTTCAAATGCTCAACAGATACCAGCGAATTGACCGTGTTTTTAAATCAACTTTGAAATTCTCCAAAGTTTCTTTCTAGCGAGGGTGCTAAGAAACACTTTCGAAAAACCGAAACATAGAAAGTGTTGTCTAAGAGTAGTCACAGGAACATTGCAGTTAAACGTAGGAGTATTGATGGGTTGATACGATTAACATCAATTAGGATTTTGTTGATTTGTTTTTTTCTTGTAAAGCCAATATAAATAATGACTCATTGAGCACAAATAGACATATATAATGGAAGTTTTATTCATAATAACAAATTGTGGAAAAGACAGACTGAAATCATAATAGAATAATGTCTTGATAAATGATCAGAACTGACGCTCAAAAATCAGTAACTAATGAGCAGTTGCTTTTGTTCGGTTTCACAGAATTGAAGGAAGTACGACATGGGAGGGCGGAGGTGCCGTTTCAAGAATTCATTTAATGCAAATGAATCATCAATTATTCATCACCATGAAAAAACAATTAATCATCGTCGGTGATATATGACTTATTGCAAATTCCAAAAATATTTTAACGTAGTTTTTTTTTGTCGAACGGTCGACGCATCAAACTGATGGCGGAAATAAACAATTCATGATTTAACAGTGAACTTTATTTAAAGCTAATTATGTGCTCAAGTTTGCTCAAAACCAAAATAATTTCCTCATTTTATTGGACCAAATAGATTCTGCTATCGTTGTTGTTGCGGCTGTTTAATGGATTGGTATTCAGCTGTATTCAAATGTGCAAATTATTTATGGCAACGAGCATTCGTTACTGCTTGGTTATGGAATATTTGATACGCCGATTGCTATGGATCGGTTGCATTAATTGTTGATTATTGATACCGAAATATTACTGATTTACTACTGCTGGTTGTTCCAAACAGCTAATCTGAACGATCGTTGGACGAATATTCAGTCGATCAATCGGAATGTATTTTCGGGCTTCTTTTGAGTCCCTTTACCTAGAAATCATTGGGCAATATGGGAGAGTAGCCCAAAACCTCTGTGCTTGCCAAATCAATAATACAAGTTCGAATTTCATGAAGACATGATTCCCAACGTTATTACCGTTAGCTGCGAGGAAAGAAGAATGCCAACGAAGGAAGAATGTGATATTAGTGATTTAGTGACATCAGTGATATTGATAATAACAGAGAGACATAAACTCGAAATGAGTTGGATTTGCTGATTGAATAAATAAATAAATACTAGACTAGATAGATTCTCTGCTATCACAAAAGCACTTATGTTGTTGACAGATAACCCTCAGTTTCGCACAAATAACTGACTTGTTAAAGTTATCTCGTTTAGATGAGAGATTGATATCATTGCTTCGCTAAACTCTTTACACCTCATCTATACATCGATCAATGATACACTATTATGAGAATGTGATAAGCTGAAGTTGCAGTTTTCTCTTACAATCCTTCACAATCTACGAGCTGAAGCGTAATGAATAAAAATGCCAATTTCACAGTTATTTATGTCATCACAACAGTAAAATTGCTACCAGTTTTCACAATAAAATCACGAAATTTATTTACAGCGCTGGTAAAGGTATTCAACATTTTTATGAAAGCATTCACACATTCGCTTTTGTTTCGTCATTTAAACTTCTTTATCACTCAAATGATTGATTATAATAGATCAATTTCGCTCTATTTGACGAATTGATAAGCACAACATAATTTTGTTTGCGCAATTTTTGTCGATAATCACAGGAAACGAGACAATAAAAGAAATCAGTGTTAATTTGTGATAGAGAATATGAAAGTTGATGTTTCTACAATGCGGTATGCGGTATGGAACTGCTCGAATCACCAAAAGCAATTTGTGAATTGTGATGATCAAAAGATAACATTCACTGCGTCTTGTCATTGATTTCAATCTTAATTAAACAGTTGATGAATTAAATTCGAGGGTCATCAACGCTCTATGTATACTTGAATGCATCACTGTTGCTGTTCTGTTAGTGTGTGTCAAAAGAGTGCGTGCATGATAACGAAATGTATCACTATGGAATCTGATAAGTTCGAGTAAGCGATAAGGAACTGACCTGTAACACTGCAGACGAGGAGGTATCTCAGGCAGCCTGAAACAGTTCATTGCGAAATTGTGTAGTTGCATAGCGAATGTCCGAATGAATCTATGTGCATGCACAGAAAATATTTGAATTAACAAATGTTATTTGAGTCACAATTTATTGATTAAGTGGTGGTATGAGAAGAATGAGCATGTGATCGAATAAGAGGAATTCTCCAGAGTGTAACCATAATCCGAACATGTTCTTCAAAAAAACATTCTCACTGATAACGCACTGAGTTGTGGCATTCAGAAGAATGAGTCAGAGATTACGGAATAAAAAATTTCTGCACGAATGCTTTGAGGAAGATAGTGACAATTGAATAATCGGGTAATTAACGCTTTATTCAGTCGAAATAACCGAATATTCAGTGTGAATAACGAATACCGATTTAACACAGTAAAGAAATTTCACTCTTCGTCCACATATGTGGCTTTAAACAACAAATAATTCAAACTTTGCAGAATGGAAGCGTTTTAGTATACCATACGCAAAATATGATGGCTGAATAAATTCGCATTCAATTAATTCTATTGTGTTCAGCCTGATTGCTGCTTTCGGATAATTCTAACAAGAAGACAGCATGCGTTGAACTCGAAGTGAAGACTTTAGACATGCGAGTGCTTTTAAAATATTGATGCGAAACGAATCATAAGTTGAATGATAGTGACTGTGATAGGGCTTATAATAGCAATGATGGGAAAGGTTTAAGAGATGATAGAGGAGAAGTGACCATTGAACACAATCGATCAGTGAGCAGAAGACAGCTTGTAATCTTGGTGTTCAACACTCGTTGTACAATTGCTATCAAACTCTTTCTTATCTTTCTAATCGAGCCCCTCAACGCCTCATCATAAACATCTTATGCCAACATTTCCCAGCAACTCACCTGACGTATCAGTTCCAATGATTTATCAAAAATAGCTTGTAATGTTATGAAGTGAGCATCATTCGGATTTTAAAATATTATCAGTGTCATGACTCATTGTGATCAACCTCAAAATAACTGATCATGAGAGAATGCTTGATAAAGGAATGTCAGCCTATTTATTGATTCAAATCAAACTGAATTTTTGTGGGGTTGGTAACGCATCACCGCACAGCTCAAATAAGTGATGCAAAAAAACTCTGCACAAAACAATGTTTGAATGGAAACAGGTTTATCCTATGCTATAAAGCTATTCGAAAGGTCCTCTTCTGAATCGAAACAGCGTTCGTTTTTTGCAAGTAAGCATATTAGACTTACAGTGAGTTTTTGAGAATTTTAATTTACTTTCAGATTGAGAGGATCAACTTTTAACAACATTCAATGCAAGCATAACAATAATTATCGCTATAACAGCATTAAAATTACCACGATTAAGCGACAGAAACCTAGAACGAGTGGCACACAAATTTGCCAGACGAAGATAAATTTTGTTAGTATTCACGACGGAATAGGTACATACCGACAAAATCATTCAAACGAAACATTACGTAAAGAGGAAATTTTGCTGTGTAGAGAGGACTAGGCTGTGAATCAATGGTCAAGCGATGCGGAGGAACATAGGTCGTTTTATGAGGGTGATTGCTTGCAGAGTAGTTGTTGAGTGACAAGTAAGAGCTGAGAGAAGAAGCGATTATGAATAAAATTAAAAACATCTGCATGGAGAATGAATGCATATAGAGAAGAAACAACCTTAAATTAGCCATTGGCTCAAGATCTATTGTGCCTGCGTTGCTGCATGAGCACATCCCATAGAATACATAGTCTCGCCAAGACCAGATCCAATCCATTTGCGTTATTTTGTTCGTTGGATTACTGCAATGATTATGAAAAGGAACAATGAAACGATTATTTCTTCATGAATATCTACAGCAATTTGATTCGTCTTTCAACGAAAAAAATATTCGAATTCATTTTTACAAACGCAAGATCCAATTAATAAGACTAAGGATAATTTTGAGAGAGGAAACGTCTCATCTAAAATCACTAATGAAGCAGACAGCTTCAACAAAAGGCAAGACGAATTAAACAACATTTCATGTCGTCGATGACTGCACAAATAAAACGATAAATACAGATTAATAGTACTGACAAAAAGTAACGCATTTTTCATAACAACAATCATAATAACATTTTGATTAATTCGGTAAACACTTGACAAAAAGTAACATGTTTTTACGAGCAGTTGGGATCGTCCATCAAATGAATGGGAGTAATCTCGCCGCTCCTTCAACTTGATTTCGCATGACAATACTTCTGACTGACTTATGCACAATGTCTTGAAGGTTTTATGTGAACAATTACAAATCGGAAACACATTATGCTGGAAACACTGTTATGAATTCAACTCGATTATACTTCAGCAATTCAATTGAGTTTCTAGCAATCCTCTAACTCGATTCGGTTAAGTTTCTTAGTGTTGTTATTGTTATTAGGCTCGAAAATTAGAAAATCTGTTCCAATCTCTTTTAGGATATCAAATCGCATTCTTTGGTGCAAAACTGAAAATCGAGATGAACATAAAGAAATTGATCAAGTGGTAGAGGCTGAAAATGAATTTGAACACTTTTTTTGTACAAAGGGATTGGTAGATAGGTAACTAGAATTAATGATAAATGGTTACTGATTCAAATACTTGATAGGTTAATTAAGTCACTGGAGCGATAAACACAACCAGGTATCGATTTCAACAGTGTTTTTGCGAGACGTTTGATGAACTGAGAGCTGGAATCGAAAAATTTTAGCTTACGATTACCACGTATTTATTTACCTTGGCCGACGAAACGTATGTATTTATGGAATAATTTGCATTATATCGAAAGTGATAATAAGATATTGATGAAACAATATGAAAATACTCAAGAATATAATGCTTAGTGGCGTTTTCAACTTCAAGTCCTAAATATTTTCGAAGAACAAACAAAGAAATATTGTGATTAATTTAATTGCGATAGCCTAAATGAATTACACTTATCCTACCGATAATTAAAATAAACTGGAAGTAGCACAAAGAATCTCTTTTTATTTAATGCGTCTTCAAAACGGAAATATTTCTTTGTGTTGATTTTGTAAAACTGAAAATGCATTAATCTTGTTATGTATTGATTGATCAAGATATTTCCCTCCTGCAGTCAACCTTTTAGATGACGAGTCAGGAAATCAGTTTCCTCAGGATATGCAAGAGTTTTGCTGTTTCTAACAAGTACAACTGAGCGAATTCAAAGAAAGCTGAATCAATAAGTAGCTAGCGACCAGAAAGAAGCAGAAGCGAATGAATTCTTCAGTGATCAATACGAAATTACAGCACCGAATGTGGCAAAGGCTTTTGACGGCGTCAATCAAAGAATAATCATTTAAAATCAGTGTTATTTTTCAGTTGTCGACCCCATTGGAAACCAGTTTGGAACGCTTTTTGAATGTGATTTTCTGATTGCCGTACTCAGTCGTTGATCGGATTCATGTTTGTTCTAATCATTCATAAATTGTTTATGCTTTTGTCTATTAACAGTTACAAAGAAAAAGACTTCTGAAGAAAAAGCAAAGATAACTTATGAGGTGATATGCTATTGTACATAATAATATCATGACTTTATTATGCATTATGCTATCATATCCTGTCACGATTTTGCGAAGAAATGTTGAGAAATGCAAATATGAAAAGGCAGTGATGAAATTAATCAAATGAACGACTATACATCTAAACTTCGAAGGAAGTATGTGATAAACTGGAGTAATACAAAACGAGACTGGTTCAATAAATGATTACTAACCGACATCTGCGGCATCCAAAACGACTATAATTTTATCAAAAATCAGTATCAAGAATTTCTCAATGCGAAAAACGAATCGGCAAATTGAGAGTTGAATGCACCTGTTCCCATTTTGTTGACCTATTATCATTAAAACATGAATTGTCGCTCTTACTCACCTTGAAAAATTTGAGTTACGGTGCAGTCACAACGATCGTACAAGAAACGAATTCTTTAAACCAATTATATTAAAATGAAATGAATGAATGGTTCACATTTACGAGTAATGCCTAAGATTTTCAGTTTCAGCAACAGGAACATGCTGCATTAGCCTCATGATAGCAAAAATTCTTTACTGAAATGCAGTGATTTCTGTTCGAATCTAATTTACAGCGTTAATCATAAGCGTTAAGCGTAAAGCAAAACTGCTAGTGTATCGAATCAAATGAGCGTAATATTACGATGTGTGACGATGATAAATGGAAACGAACAATCACCTATGATGTTTCTTGTATTATATCAAATACCTTCACATTATTAATTATGCATCAAATTCTGATCTAGGACATTACTTCGAATCATAATCGCTAATTATGTTTATCTTTCACAATCGGCACCTGTTATGTTTGATATGAAATAGTTGAGCAATAATAAAGTGAAAATTTCAGCTCGCTAGCATTATTCTCGCGCTCATTTTTCTGTCGCTGTTGACTGAACACAAAATCATACTGAACCATGAATGACAAATGGCTGTGAAGGTTCGTCAAATTTAGAATTATCCAACACCCACTGCCATCAAACCACAATTCGCTGTCAACTTATTATTCAGATAGCTAAGCGGCAAGTTATCCTGAGCCTGATTTTTCCGGATTCCTGGAATGCAGCGAATAAAAGCACAACTGAAAAAATAAGTGGATCATATCAAATCTCAACATCAACTGCTGACTTTTGTGTGTGCTCCACTGAAGAGGGATGTCAAACAAATGTTAATAACCAACAAAAGATAATGAAACACAACTGATTTCAATCCTTCCGGGTAAAATATTGCAGTTCATGGAGGACCATGATTCTCATCGCTTTTGAAAATCGTTCAAATGCTAACAGAAAAGAATTTACTTTGAGAGCACAAAATCAAAGACTGTATAAAGACTACAATAATCTCAAGATTTTATAATAAACAAACCAGTTCTAAGAGGAAGCTAGCAAATGAGTATAAACTCAATTCGAATCGTATGAATAAATCACACAATTTAATATAAAGTAACCTATAATCAAT
Source organism: Anisakis pegreffii (assembly GCA_035041965.1). Classification (NCBI taxonomy): domain Eukaryota; kingdom Metazoa; phylum Nematoda; class Chromadorea; order Rhabditida; family Anisakidae; genus Anisakis; species Anisakis pegreffii. Next base: position 49,400 of record JAPYMA010000578.1, on the reverse strand, counting down.
TAATAAAGACAAAAAATCGTGTGATTACGGATACTTTTCGCAAACAAGTGATGGTTGAAATATTGCGTCAGTAGCATTGCTGGGCTCAATGAATTTTTTATCAATATAAAGAATGTAAAAGAAGCAATGCAAAGTTTCGCAAATAGCAGCAGCAGTTCGGGATCAGTATCAATTTTGGAACGGAAAGATAGCATAAAACAGATTCCTGCTTTAGATTCCTCATTTACACTCTCTGTGATAAACTTAAAATTATTCATTCAGGTATTCTGTATACATTATCCACGTTCAAAGGAACAGTCCATCCAAAATTGATCTTCATCGATTTTATCAGGAACATAGATAAATTCAAGTGACTTTATCATAAATGCTCATTCAAAAGAGGCATTCGGGTGGAACCGGTTGGCTGCACAACAACGAACAATGTGGTATTAATGACGGAAAACAACTCCACAATAAACGTATCGCAAGTGAAAATAATCGAAAATACGAAGAAAACAAATCATCAGAACAGAATAAAGATGTCAAAACAAGAATATAATAAGAAGATGCTCATTTATATCACACCCTACTGATTTCATGTAACATCCAGTAATGGAATCCTGGTACTCTTATACACCTCACCTGACCCAGCAGATTTCCAGAAGTTAGAGATGGATTCCTGAACTTTCTAAACTCCAGAATTAATTCTAGTTATAAGATTTTATCAAGGATAATAATCATTTGGAAAAATAAGTATCAAAAATCAGATATTTATTGCATACCAATAGGTCTTTCATTGATGAAGGTATTTCAGTTTGCATATTTAGTAGACTGCTGCCATATCTTTTGAGGTCATCTCCATTGCGCATTCCTATACGATGCGCATTACATTATCATAGATGCCCATCGAATTTCATATCTATGGCTCTTTGATGTGGTTTTCCCGAATTAATACGCATTAAGGCACTAACATCGTTATTTTGATTAATATTATTATTATCATTAGTATCTGTATTATTATTATGAATGCTCCTTTTATTATTGTTATGATTATTAAACTCGTTAGTACGAGGAGCAATAATTTCTTCAATGCATTTAAATCAGAACTACTATTAGCATAAACATAAAGTACTGTAACGTTCACGTTTGCAAGAAGGGTAATTAAAACTTCACTGTGATGACTAGCCACAATGAGAATACCAGCTCCTCCAAAGAGTTTTTCATGTAATCGCTGAAAACTGCTTCTTATCGTGTTGCTTCCCGAGTCTCAGAGTGAACATCGGTTCACTCTATAAGCATAACAGCTCAGTAGCGGTAGAACGATCAGCAAAGATGGATAAAACTTCATAATAGTACTCATTTCCTCTCAGTGAACGTCACAAATACACACTGTGATGCAGTATGACAAAAACTATTCATGTTATGAATTGTGATCACTGGTGCAAATCAGTGGTATTACTAATGAAAGTGATACTCATCGTTAGTAACACAGCCTCAATCCGATAATATGATACACTGAAATCACGAATGAGCAAACTGTACAGCCAAAAGCTGACACCCAGTCAACTAAATTGGAACCATATCAAATTATTCTGGATGGTGCTCCAGAAGTAAACTTCACACAATCACAGGTTGGGAAAAATAGATAACCAGTATAGCATATTCCAAAATAATTGTGTGACTGAAATGAAATCAATGAAGAAACTATTCCTTGATCTGGGAATTCCAGGTTTTGACAGGGGAGTTTTTACGTTGGCGCTTATCCATTTGGTAAGAATGTGAATGAGAATTCACTCAATGTTGCGAGATCAGAATGAATGCAGTATGGAGGGATATAAAAACGAGGAGAAGGAAGGATGACACGAGAGAATTATGAAAGAAGCGATTTCAAATCACAGCAAATGACTAACAATAGTCTGGTGATAATATTGTGAGAGGAATGTTCATGTAATCATCGAAATCAAGCGAAAGAAAGCAAAAAATAATCAAAATGAATGTGATGGCTTCAGAAGAGATAAGATCACCTTTGTTAACCGCAGTTGAATGTCGATGTCGATTGAAGTTGATCGCAAATTTGGAATTGAATGTATGAGAATTTTTCCTTTTTCCTCTCTCAGAATCCCTTTCGTTCAAAATCAATTCAATTAATAATAGCAAAAGGAATTGTTGATGTGATTCACACGATGGAATGCTGTAGTATGTACTGACAATATATTTCGATTGTTTGTTGATCTTGTGAGAAAAAGAATGAATTCCCATTTAAATCATTGCTATTATATAAAAATATTGATGCAAATTAGCAGAGTTTTTATTTAGCACGCCTTATAATAGCCTAATAACACAGTTATGTACCCCTGCAGTATTAATGTCGTTAGAATAGCATCAGATATTCAAAAACACTTCCCTCATAAGTTGCACAGTTGCATTACAAGATCATGCAATGCACAACAATTTCCTGGAGTAATTTGAAAAGCAAAAGTTATGGTATTAACTAATAATGTTGAAGTTTGGAATATATCATCTTAATTAACAACAACACGAAACATTTCTTGTTATCTGTGGAGGACATTCCATGATAGGGGTGAATAAGTGAATGACTGACACAACAGGCAAGTCAGCGAAATATGGGCGATCCAAATTCAAGAAGACCGAACGTTGATCTCGAAGGTAAAGGGTTGGGTAGGACTGATTCTTAGAAAAACGATTCCGAAACAAATGCTGCAGATGAAGTAAAAAAGCATCATTAAAGTGATCAATCATATTGAAAAGTTACACACAACTTTCAGTCGATCATCCACAAGACATTTTCTCATACTTTGCAAATATTCATCCATATTTCATTACAGTAAAGAGTCGGATTTCTGGGCTAAGTACGTATATATATATATATATATATATATATATATATATATATATATATATATATATATATATATATATATATATATATATATATATATTTATATATATTTATATATTCATATATTTATATATATATATATATATTTATATATTCATATATTTATATAACAACCCATTATTATGGTGTTTCGATTTAATGATCGTTAAAATTTTAGTCACAATATCGGACACATAAATAAACGAATCGTGCAGTTTGAGTAGCCATAGGAAAGTGCTCTCATCTCTTCAATCTGTTCAAACGAATGGCTGCATTTTTCTCGAATTGCTCTTCCACTCAACATCACAAATGAATCTTTTTTTGCCGAATCAATACAACGAGTTGCTATGAACTATTCGACGAACTTTATTTTTTTCATCGTTTAAGTAATTCATTCATTAATTCATATCACTTTCAATTTCAACTATCCTCACGTACATTTCATCCATCCCTCCGAAAGATACACTTTCGAAATGCTGATAAAAAACCTTTAATAAAACTCGAGATCTGCAATCCTGTAATACCTGAAAAATGAAATGGCTAAATTTTGAAAAGACGTTCGTCACAAAGTTTCCATTCTTAGATTTTCGTACTAAACAAAATCGTGATGGAAAGCAGCAACGAAAGGAAAGCAGATATAGAGAATGGGCTGAAATAGGAGGACTATGTGCACATATACTTATCATATAGATTCTCAAGTAAACATCTCAAAGTTTTAAGAGGTAATATCAGTGTGCGAAGCACCACTTCGGTGCAAATATGAGTGTAAATGCAAATAGGTGCGCATTAATAAACATATATAGTTCATCATCGAACATTCCTCGACGAGCAGCCATATTCTTCGCAAGTGTCGAAAGACCGGTTTATAGAGCACGTACTCCTCACGATAGAATATCAGTTCTTGTATTCGATGCTTTTCGAATGTAGTATTCGAGCTGCATTGCTCTATTAATGACAATAATATTCATGAAGCATGCTGAGTCGATATCACCTAAAATCAAACTTTCATTGTATTCTATAGGTTCCATGCTTTACTTTTTCTTTGTTTTGAATTTCGCTTGCCTCTTAAGGAATACATATAACGAAAATTCCACATCAGATAATCAATAGGTTACGAGGTTCTTAAAGTTAATTATTGAACATTGCCTCTGACCCCCTCCCCTTCGTCTCAAAGAATCCTTCCGCCAAACAATAGAAAGCTCGGATAAAGCTGTAGAACAAATGCATGCGCAATGTCAATGATGTTCTTTTTAGTCTATCAATTTTACGGGCATGCCATAAGCTCAAACGTATGAATACGGTACGGAAAAAAACTGTTCTTAATGTGAGAAGGCACCTGAATGTTTATCCATGATAGTTAGCTAACGTGTGTGTGGCCTCTATAAAGTATGTAAACACTTGTAAATTTGAGGAGCAATAAGAAGGGAGGAAACGTAAAATCGAAGTTGTCGTGCAATATTACGCTTATATTTCAGGTTGTAATGAAGAAATCAGAGAACAATTACCAACAAGATTCGAGGTTATCAGAATCAGCGGAAGAATGTTGTCACACTCAAATTATTCGCTGATCTCAATAGTCGAGGGCTTGCAAGGATCAGGAGTTCTAATTAATGGCCTGATATCACCCGTATGAAGGAGTGAATTGGATTAGAATAAGCAAGATGTTCAAAGCCAATGACAAACAGCTCCATTCAGAAACGATTTCGCGTATTCTCTAGATGTTCCTACTCAGAATCGATTCTCGTAATTTCATCATTTGTTGTTGAGCATAGAACATTTCTGGACAAACTTGATTGTGAGGATCCTGTCAGTTTCAATGCAGTTCCCCACGATATTCCCATTGTAATCGAGCGATTAATCAGCAGAGATGCAGCAAATAAAGCTGAGCGCCGCAATGCAATCACTCGTCTAGATGACTTACGTTCAGAAATTCAAGTTTATATGTGAAAATAAGCAAAACCGCTCGGCAATAGATATATTTTTCTGAAACTAGACTATATGGATATTCTGACGGCGTGGAGAGATTGGTATGGTTCTGAACAAGCCTCAGGACCTTATTAGTTTCACTGTAGTGCTCCTGATATTTCTATTATGATCGGTAGATTGATGGACGGTGATACAACATATAAAGTTGAGCTGTTCAATGTCATCCCTCGCTAGACGATGTATCTTCTGAAAGTCAAGTCTATATCTGAAATTAAGCAAAACCGCTGCACAACGTGTATGCGTTTCTGAGTCTGAAGGAACTACAGGTTCCGATTATGTTGAGGAATTGGTAAACTTCTAGGCAAACGTCAGCAACATGGTAGTTTCAATATGGTGATTCCGATATTCAATGGTGCTTGCGACTGGTTAATGGAAAGTGATATAACGCACAAAGCTGAGCGGCCTAATGCAAATCACTCATCTGAATGGCATAACTTTAGAAATTCAGATAAATGTCTGAATCAAAGCATATAGCATTTCTCTGAGGATTGTGAATCTGGAGATTCAGATGGTGTGCAGAAATTATTAAGATTCTATGCAATTACTGGGAACAACAGAAACAGAACAATTCAACTGAAACAGAAATATCACTAATTAAGAGTCAATTTTATCTTATCTAACCAAAATTAAAAAACCAACCAATATAGATAATGAAAGAACAGAATAAAGTGATACGTAACAATGGGTAAAAAAAGTAGCAGAAAACAATTAAATTAAATTAAAACAAAAAGAGAATGTGAACCTGAATAAAAAATAACTTGAATCAAAATAATAGAGATGGGTACGCTAACGAAAAAAAGTTAGCACGCTATTCGCTAATCCGCTATCATAGCAACTGCAAGCGTTATTCGCTATCGCTTTCATCGCCAAAAAATAGCGGAGCACTATTCCGCTAAACAAGTAAAATTAGTCCGCTATTCGCTATCGTTAGTTTGAAATTTTCTCTCAAAATTTGCAATTGCACCATTTATTTGTATGGAAAAAAACCTCATGACGACATTAAACAGCTGAAAATTTTTATCGAATCAATCAACAAGAGATAGTCATTCAAACAACGAGCGTCAGTCAATAACAAAATAAGCTCTAATCATGAGAAATTAACCGAACGACGACAGCAAAATTCGGAGGTGACAAGCAGTGAGTTGGCGACAGCTCACATTATACTTTCTCACTTCCCTTTTAAAAATATCAACATGCTGAACATTACTTTTGAAATTCTGGATCGTTTAGATCTTATCGCCTGTTGGCTGAAAATCCTGAGCTGAAATCCAGAGATCCTGAGCTGATCCTGAGCAGTCCTGAGCTGAAAATCAGCGATCATCTTACGTATATGTAGCAAAGATTCTGAAGTGAATCCATAAAACTACTATCTCATCTTATTAACCTGCTCAAGTTCTGAAGTTTTAGAAAAAATAGCTGCAGTCAAACTGACAAACCATTTTACAACTGTTTTCCAGTTTCCAGTGTGCTTTTCTAGATAAGAGATCAATCAGTGCGGTTCCACTTTGATCATAGCAAAATTGGATACTCATTTATGCAAAGGAGGCTACACCGACATTACATATTTCGATTCTAAACAAGCGTTTGACTGGGTATCCATACCGAAATTAAACTTAAAATTACAAGCATACAGCATACGAGGTCGCTTGGCCAATTGAATCCCAGATTTTCTTATGAACCGTTTTCAATTAGTCCAAATTACTGATTCATCCAACTCTTCAGATTACATCAGCAGTGGTGTTCTTCAATGTTCTTTTCAATTTCCTATTCTAACTAAAAAGTGCCTTTTTCCAAACTCAATATGCCTCATGTTTGTGGATGATGTTAAGGTCTTCACGTTCTCCAGCAACTAATAAACTATATTTAATTTTACAGAGCAGATGCCATCAAATTGGCTTTTACTGATAGATTCAGTATGAACGAAATTGATTAGAATTAGATAGAACAATCCTAGTAACCCCTCCAACATCCACAATTAAAAATTAGCTCCCTCCTTATTCACACAAGACCAAGGCGTCATAAGTGACCGAAGTTTAGAATTTCATCATCACATTTCCCGTATGGTTAAAAAAGCTAACGCCAGAGCATCACTCACATTGAGAACGTTCAGCTTAATTACCTCATCCTTACTAAGCGAAGTATGTAACCTAAATTCGCCCACCCTACAATATTCCTCTTCCTCTTGGTCTTTCTCTGATCAATACAGTCACAAACGCTACGATAGTGTCACTAAAAGTGTTCAAAGAAGATACACACGTTTCGTCTTGAAGAGGCTGTGTGGGAACGTATCCGATTACCAGTGGAGATTATCAATATTAGGATTAGGAACTTTAGAATTACGAAGATTTTATATTGATCTTTGAACACACTACAACATCATTAAACGTCAGGGTGATCTACCGATGGAAGAGTTTTGGAATTCCCTTAAGCAGTGAACGAATCCATTAAAATGATTCCCTTAAACTCGCTGTCAAACATAGCAAATGAAACATGACAAGACTCCCTTTCGCAAATAGGATCGTCAGAGCCTGCAATCTACTCTCCCGATATATTGTCTCCTTACAGTTGATTCAAATAGTACTCCGATCAGTTCCACCATATGAAGTCGGCTTCTTGTCCCTGTTAAAGTTTCGTTTACTACTTGACAAGGAGAGTGCGAAAAATTGAAAAAGAAGCTATTTCACCCACTTACTTTTAATCATTCCCATTTTATTATTATTATTATTATTATTGTTTTTATTATTATCATTATTATTATTACGAATATTTATATTATCAGTGACTCTAAACTGAACGGAACCTAAAATAGAGTTCGAGAATTGAAATTTTCGGAAAATTCTCCGTATAAACATCGAAGAAATTTTCTCGAACATAATATGTTCTTTTCCGAAATGAGAAGAATATTGGAGTTATTGGAATGGCAAATGAAATAAAATTTTTGAATAACACAAACCTTTTGAAATTCGAAAACGTGAGAGACTGAAACTGCATTTCTCAAAAAGATTACGAGAAAATGAGCTGAGTGTTTGTTTTCTGATGTGAATGTTCCTTTCAGAAATTCATCATATAATGAATAGATCATCAAAGGAACCTTTGAAGTTTTTGTCCAAGATGGAACTGAGGAAATCCAGTTACAGTTTTGAAGAGAACTGAGAATATTTGAACACTTGTGAAAAAGATCCAGTCTGATGGCTGTGGTTAATAAGACTCTCACGGAACGAATCTTGAAATGTTTAAAGAGCCAGAAATTTTGTTGAATAGAATGTGATGAGAGTGATAGCGGCGATGTTTTTCCACGGACAACTTTCGGAAAGCAAGACAGACGGCGTTGTGCGGCAACGGCCCAAGTCGATCAGTTTTTCCATACCAATCAACTATATGAATCAGTCTGAAGTGTTACAAGTTTAACATTCTTAAATTCTCGTACTCTTCTTCCTTCATCGTCCAAGCCAATGGCGTAATCAGGGAGGGGGAGCAGGAGGCATCAAGACGGACAAGGGAGGAGGCGTAGGGGTATCGAGACAGATCATGTTGTTTGCAGATGATATGCTCTAGTTTGAGAGCATTATCGTTCTTCTTTGTGATATTCAAATTTAGCGAAATCTCTTTTTTTTCTACTGGGAAGTACCGGAAACAATCTCACCCATTTTCAATCGGTATATGCCATAATCTCTTAAACTATTTCCTGTATGTCTTCGAGTAAATTCCCGTCAAAAGAATTTTGAAATGCGTATATCCCATCATTCCTCTCATACATCCACTCTCCCTTTTATAAATTTCCCCATCACCCCCTCCCTCTTCCGAATATATGTTGATAATGTGCTTAACTCACTTAATGATACTAAGTATCGATAAAATAGATGCGTTGTTGATTGAATTTAATAGTTGTTGTTGTTGTGTGTTGCTATGAGGTACAATGGTCCAGGTGCATTTTGTTTTCGTTGTTCACCTCTCAGCTGCTACTATTTCCGAGATTATCAATTACCTCTAATCGTCCGTTCTATCTTATATTATCATAAAAAACCATTTTCCTTACATTCTTTTTCCATCCCCTACTCGAAATATGCCATCTACGTTGCCATATTACTTAGATGTACGACCAGTTGATTATGTGAATTCTTTTTGACCGTATCTTAATGGATGGTTACTGGGGTAGGACGATGTTCGTAAGTGCTGAAAGATCATCGAATTAATTTGCATTAAGAGAGATATGTTCTAAGTTTAGAGCGAAGATCAGGCACGAATCGCATTGCATTATATTGGTATACTGGAGGCGGTACGATGATGTTCAAAAGTGATGATTGTGTGCATTGTTAAGCAAGTGATCGAGAAACAGTTGTGCGCTTGTTGGTAGCGATGTGGCCGTGGGCAACGATTTGTGCCCATTTATTGTTGTTATGCACGTTGTTCGTCGACGCACAACACCATCCCTGTGCGCTACCGCAAATTGCCTGTGCAGCACGTCTTAGATCATATCCACCCACCCCACAACCTTCTGCAGACGATAGCTCTGGATTAGAGGCATCTGGCTGGGACGATTCACCTGTTTATGATGAATTCCTTTTACCGTTATCGCCGTTCGACTTCACTGCTGACGCCAATGTCACTCACCACGAGATATGCGAATGTGCTTCGGATTCGAATTGTTCATTTGCAAACGAAGATCATGTAATTCAACTTGATCCTACCATTGAGCTGGCCTTCTGTCATCGAACCGAAGAGATATTCAAAATTCCATGTCGCGGTCGTCGTGGAGTGATACGTGTGATTGGACGTATTCACGAAACGGGAGAAGCGTTGACTTCAATCAACGAGTCTGTTATATTTTGCAGCTGTGAACGAGGTTATCAGCGAATTCGTGTTGAACCGTGGATAAACGATTTGTATGCATTCATTTACAAATGCGTTTGAAGGGAGCGTTGTTGTTGCTTTGTTACATTATCGTTCTTGGAAATGTTCATTAATTGAGTGATTGTTTATTCCTCAATTAAACTTCTATGAAAAGAGTGATATAGTTATTGGTAATTTCTCATCTAGTCCAACAACTTTTGAACCTTTAGAAATGGATCAACAACGGGCAAACGGATTCGTGATTTATTCTTACATTTAGTAAGTAAACGCTACTGATCGTTACTGTTGGTCAATTGGTACTTTCTGCTTTTTTCTCCATCCGAATTTCTCTTTCACTGCAGCATTCAGTTTCTGTAAATAGATAGTTAAAATGTAATAGATCTATCTTTTCGTAAGATGTCAATGGTGCATCAATGCCATATGCAACAAAGGTTTCGTAAGCTTTAAGATATCAACTTTAAAAGTTATCAAACAAACATCTGATTGATTTTAAGAGCGATTATTGAAGATAAAAAATGGGTGATGTGCTAATCAATCCTATGTTAGGGAAACTATTGCTTATTTCACCATAAAAAATGATCTTATCACGAATGTTGTTGAAACGAAACAAAATCTATGTTTTGATTTTATTGTATCGATTGTTCATTTTTCTTTGCAGATCACCAAATTCTTTTCATTCATAGGGAGCATAACATATTTTGTATAAGTTTAATCGTTGCAGATTCTGTTTGTGTCTCATACATAATGCTGAACAGATTTTGATCGCAAAAATTACTTCAGACTTCAATGAGAAGCGCCTTTGGATGGTGCAAACTCTGAAGGAGGTCTTACTGCTTGCGTGATCTAACTGAAAGTTAAAAATGCAGATTTATGCGCCTCTATTCTGAAATGCCTGAAATTTTCGCTTATCATTGAAGACTTTATGCTTCCGGCCGAAGCAGTGTATGCGTGCATGTGCCGAAAGTTCTCTTGAACTGTGCAAATCTGTATTGGTCGAGACATATTCTAGGAGAATCTCTTCCTGCCGGGTTTCTTTCATCTGTTGTATAGGATTTTTTTGGAAATGTGTATCGCGAATCTCTTTTGAATATGTTTGGATTGCTGTTCGGTTTTGATTCAGTTTCGTCTTGAAATGTAGTATATTTTTGTTTTAAAAAATAAATGATTGTTTTTTCATGAATGCTTTCAATTCCAACAGCGCGAAAGATCATTCAATTCGTTCTTTCACTTCATCATGTTTCACATTTTTTTGTTTACAAGATGCATATTCACTAGTCTGTTTTATTTTTCGTTTCTTCACAAACACTCATTGTTGAATAAAGAAAACTGGAAATTATTAGCAGTTGGACGCATAACTTAGGTTTTTCTTCTACTCTTACTTAATCAGACGAAAAAGCTATACAACGAAAATTGAATTAGATAAATTCATGAAGACTCGTCGTTGAGCATGATATTTATCAAAAAATGAATTTATTTGCATTTGATTCATATTAGAATCTATCAATCGCTTGGTTGTAATTATTTGATATTTTTAACTGATGGTCAGTACATTGAGTATCTATTTGGCAACGGCCTTTTAAGTCAATTATTTACGTGACTGTTCATATAAGTTTGGCACTACTGCTTTGTGTGCCTCATTGATTATTCGGTTACAAAATCAAACTACTCTGATGATATTACACAATTTTGCATGCATACATTTTGATGATTCGATTCATGTTGATGTTAACTGGCAGCTTGAAGTGTGACAGATAATTTGAACAAGAGATAATTTGAATGGAGCAATTTTATCTCGAATAAATAATCAATGAGTATTGAAACGAATGAAAACACGTGATGATATTAAACAAAACATTTGTTTGGGTGGATGTGATGCGTGTGTAGTGATATGAATGAATGTAATAAACGAATGATAAATAAAACAAAAATAAAATTCATGAACATGATTCAAAGAAAACCTACACTAAGACACTATAACGTGTTGTTTTTTACTATAACTGTTGACTGCAATATTTATTATCATTGTTCTTCTCCAACAATCCTCATTTTTAAGTGGTTTCGTTTGGTCAGCATCTTAAACTCGACAGACAAAGTCAGTATACAGTTTAAGTACACCCAATGTTTTATAGAGAATGCTTTTGCTAACAATTTTTTGCGTTGATCCGTAACTGTTATCTACAAGTTCTGTAGTTATATGAATTTGTTTGGTCGATGATAATATGAATTTTGCTCATTTGGGTACTTTACCAGCCATAAAGCCATCAATTTCCCAACAAACAGCCTTAAATAATGATTATACGAAAACAACATGAAATTGTGTTTTGGAACTGAATTTGCTTTGGTCGCATGTGTTAGTGCACCAGCCATTTTCTAACAATGAGGATTATATTCTGAAAGGAACAATAATAATAAAGTGCGAGAGAGATGATACTGGATAAGGTTGTAATCATCATTGGTTTAGGTGGTTAATTAACTGACATTGTTGTTCAACGCTTAAGAATGAGCACCGCATAAATAAATCAAGCGTTGAATATCGAATCTGCATATCATCGAACCATCAGAAGTTCATTTACCGCTGAAATATTCATATATTCAAATTGAAACGTCCTTTCACATCACACAAACAATAATCATTTATCGTCAGTAAGAATTTGATGATAGAATATGTACATGAATAGTTGTATCCAAAAAGTGATAGAAATCAAAAAAAAATTGTAAAGTGTCGATAATCAACGAGTATACTCAAGATGATGCTCGTCGTCAGACGGTGATAATGCTGAAGATGGATGATCGATATAATAAATGAGGTTGATATCGTCAGGCTCATACGCATCACAAGCGGCTAACATGTGCTTTAACGCACTTTGAAGACTCATTTCATTCACTTCTTTTTCGGAGAGTCGATAACGACGTTTTATGAACACCTGTTAATGATCGTTGCCTTCAGTTCATTTATTTGAGAATGATGAACTAAATCTATTTCAAATTTCATTCCTTCACTGGAACAATTTAGCCGAGCCTTTTATAGAATGTAGCGACTGATGAGAAGCCGTGAGGAAAAAAGAGTTTGCACAACATTACAACTTTTTTACAAAGCTTATTAGCACATCTTTCATTTAGGACACGTGATAGTATTATCTGCGAATGGAGCATATTATGATAAATAGTACTTTCAAATAACTTGGTTGGCAATAAACATATCAAATTGAGATGCGAATTAAAGGAATTTACCGATAATCTGATGAGGTCAGAAACGGTTGCTTGTGCTGATTTCATTTTACGTCCGAAGAAGTGAATTTTTCGAATGTAATAAGCAGCACTTGTATCGATGCACATTGACGCTAGTGCAAGACCGACAAGAATGTAAGCAATCGTTACGGGAAACATTTCGGTACGCTCCGGAACGATATCACCGAATCCTTGAGGGAACGAATCAAGATTACCATCATAACAATACTAAGTGAGAATGAGTGGAAAGTAGAGCGTATAAACATACATATAAGTTGCTATCATCAAATTTTTGTAACAACCAGAGTCACTGCTGTTTGGAGTCGAGGAGCAGCTTGCACGAAATAAAAGAGCTAAATGAAACCTTCAACAGAACGTAACAAATGATGCATACCGATAGAAGACATCGAAATGAATGCCCAATAAAATGCTTGACCAAATGACCATTTTTCATACGAATGCAACAAAACGGCACCAATTGTCATGTACGCAATCATGAGCAGTAATAACGCAGAGACTGGCAGTGGTCCGTTTGTACATGAAAATTTTAAATGAGTTAGATGTGATAACAATCTACAATGAATAAGATTAGTCAGTCGTCTGAGGAAACGTTATCTTACCAGAGCCTTTACCGCGTCGCATCAGACATCTTAGAGCATCACCGATAAATTTACCAGCATCTGCTACAGTAATCAACATCAGAGGAATGCCAAAAATGCCATAAATAATGCAAACAACTTGCCCTTGTGTTGTTGATGGTACTAAATTACCGTATCCTATAAGTGCATTATCGTTGCAATAATCATAAAACCAGTCCTCAATCGAATTGCGAACGAATAAACATACGATGTGCTTAATCTATGATTAGAAGCAATCACTAAACACAGAAGCGGGAGATGATCAAACAAAAATGCAGTTTACTTCCCTTTAGTCAGCCTTCAGTCTATGCAGAGTTACAATTCAGTCTCACCTGCTTCAACTATTCTCAGGCTGCTTAGATCTAGAGAAGGCTGAATTGTATCCTCATTCTCTGAAGACTTCATAGTTTGACATACTTACCGATAGTGGTAATCATACTAATGCAAAAGAATATTGCTGTTGGAAAAGACCAAGTGAGTTGCTCATCAGCTGTGTAACGTCGTTGAAACCAACTGATAAGTAGACGAGTGGCATTGTCAATATACCTCAACGCATTCTCTTCCCATGCACTTTGGTTGTCACGTGACTGCTCCCAAAGTGATACCATTAAGCGGTGCCTTTCCGTCCGTATCTCATTTTCAGCCTGAAATTATTTTTGATGTTTAATTCCAGTGGATTTGTTCCAATCGAACCAGCAACAATAAACATTCATCGAAACAACAATGTTTAAAAAAACAGTTGCAAAATCATAAATGAATTACTCAAGTCAGAGAACGTATTTGGAATATGCAGATGATTCGTCTGAAGTAAATACTTCAATAAAGCGACATTTAGTGTAACATTCAAGGAATCACATCACTTCTGTCCACGATATCAAAATAAATTTTTAAACAACATTACAATATTGCTTCAAGTTTTCACTTAATTTGCATGGAACATTCGAATTGATAGACCTTATTCCTCATAATCTTTTCTTCAGAAGCTTCAATCAAATAGAAGAACCATGCACCAGCGAGCACATAAAAAACGCAAAACGTTACTAGGCCCACATGTGGCAATACAATACGAAGTGTCTGAAATAGGAGAACATTATGAACGATATAAAACGACATATTTTCGTTTCATTGATATACAACAATAACAGACGGACTTGTTACCTTTTTCCAAGACTTCTTCTCGTGCTCAATAAAGAACGGATAAGCAGGGTGAAGGCTGAGGTGTTGCGGACAATGCCGTGAGGTGACTTTACGATGCGGGCCAAGTCTCGGCATTATTTTCTCCAAATTACACGCCAAATTGATAAACTCTCCACTAGTTAGGGCGATATTCAATATGGCAATGGCAATAAATCTGCATTTCATAAAATACCACAAACTCTTAAACCATATCTTGATTGACTGTAGTTCAAGTTTATTTGCATGCTGTCTAAATCAAATTTTACAAGACTCCAATAAAAATACCTCTACCTTGAATACGTCTCGTTTATAACCAACCAACGAACGTTATCGTACCGTAAAACGCAAGTATTGGTATTCACTTTTCACTTAAAAGTATATTCACTTTTTTCACAAGTATTCACTTTTTAAAATTCTCAGTTATGCATTATGCTGACCGCTGACCGATGTATGATAGCTGCACATTGTATACCGAAATCGTGAAATCTTTCAGTGGTATCGAGAAACGTCCCGAGGTGATCCCGTTCATTTTTTGAACAAATTGTTTTTGGACACATTTTTATAGTTCGATCATGTTCATGAACTAAATTCGCATGGCAAAATGCATATTGCCGACGAGTATGGACATTTCGAAAATCCATTTCGAGTTAACCAAAAAAACTTGAAAATGTAATTGATCAAACTCTGGTTATTTTTGAATTCGGTTGCGCAACGTTGAATGATCGAATGGCTCAGAAAGAGGAATATTTGAAATGATACATCTGATGCGTTCACTAAATCGATCACATTGAAAGATTTGTTGTAATTATGGGAATTTTTTTGAGATTTTGATAGTGAAATATTATAATTGAAAGTTTGTTTCGTCAAACATAAAAAGGAGAGGAGTTGAAAAGAGATGTGAATTAAATGGTAACGAACAAACGAAACGAATTGCTCGCTTCATTTGATATTAAATTGACTTGCCATGTGCGTCAACGAATGAAGGAACGTTTCATTTCGAAAACGAATCAAGCCCACGGATCACTGTTCACTTATAATAGCTGCGACTATCCTTATTCGCGGAGACAAATGAAGCAAGACCGATGCATTTGATCTAATTGCACTTTTCTCTCTCAATCCTCTTTCCTCAATCAGTAGCATTCGAATGAGATCTTCTCAACTATGTTTACCACCTTTTACTTATTTATGACCTAACACTAAGAAAGCTTCAAAATATGAAAACAAAGCTTGGGAATTTTCATAAATAAGCTGAATGCGGTGATGACATGAAGTTGAGCATGGCATTTTACATACATCCTACGCATGTACACAAATTCAAATATATAGCCAGTTTATGTGATAGAATATTAAATGAATAGGATATACTGCTATTATGCGATGTGTACATAAACACATAAACGCATATCATTAACAGCTATGTTTTTACGGAATGCGGATATAAAACCGTCAATTGCATGTTTTTCTACTTGCTCCGGCCAATTTCTGTCCAATATAGCGCATTCAACTTCATAATTTTTTGTTTCTTTGGAAGTGTTTCAGGCTTAACGACGCTACGTTCGGTCTGAATGAAAAATTTTCAACCCATTCCATCACTCCAACATGTCGTGTGGAACAAATGTACATTGTGATTCACGCTATCATTCGCCTTCTGACGTGCTTCATAATGATTTTGATGAGGTGAAGTTATACGATCATTAAGTTTCATTGTGCGTTAAACCTGGTATTTTTTGTGCCGATATTTTCAAGAATGAATTTTGAAAATTCTTCACAGTTGGAAGAATTTACGACTTCCACACTGAAGTATTATATCATATCGTTCATTTACTGACATGATTCCGACGATCTCTACATGGAGAAAATACAAATTTCAAAAAAAAAGAAAAACAAACTGAAAGAAATCATTAAATTCCATCGTGTAAAATGTTTCCGATAAACTCTCATAGAAATAATTTTCAAAAAGTAAAAAAGATCTACGAAAACCAGAATTTGCATGAAATCGCTCGGCAACTTCCTACGAGCAGCTAAGACAGTAAAGATAATAGCGAAGGTAGTAATTTGATAGTTTGACAATTACGGCAGTTTAATAGCAAGGTTGAGTTAGTGGAAGAAGAGCGAACAAAGGAGTGCGAGTAATGAGGACAAAACTGATAACTTACAAGCAATATTTGAATCTGATGACTCAGTGAGTGAAAATTGATGTAAAGTTTTAGGTAATTATTGCCGGAGCAGTATCGATGGACTATGGTGCATCCAAATAAATGCTTTCTAAATATTGCTGGAATTTGTTCCTTTTTTGACAAGTGCACCTTAGCACGTGATAATTATTCTTTCTTTGCACATCATCATCAACTTTCTTATTTGAGTGTCTGTCATTTCAACATTCATTTGTTGCAAATATTGATCAGCTCTTACAAATATCCACATTAGACGATACTATATACTACTCATCAGCTTCGTTTAACGAACACATCCTTCCTTCATTTCTTTCCTTACTATTTGAAATGCTAAGCGCTTGAGCATTTCTTTTGACGCTATGAACTGATCAGTTCAATTTTACATATGCTCTTATCAATTGTTGTTTGATAACTACTAATTGGTAACAAAATGTGTGGTCTTCTTGTTTTAGTGCAGCGCACATTTCAGGAAGTTATCCTAAAAGTTACCAACCGTATCAATAACAAATTCGATCCGATTATGCTGCATCTACATATACATATATAAATATATTCGAATGAAGTTATCTGGTTGGGAATTCGTACAGGATCGTGCATATAGTATGCATATCCGTCTCACTGAACAAATCAAGCAACGAATTAAAGAGAAGCAAACGTAATACGAACAAATGAAATGCACTTCAACAGCAAATTCAATCAGTTGTTCGCTTGCTTCGAATTTACGTGTTCGTGAATCGCAAAGTTATTCCAAGTGGAAACGAAACGTTTAACGATTAAATGAGTGAAAACAATCAATACTTCTCCTCACATCGATGAGCACTAAATGAGTTACGCGTAAAGAATCATTTATCAAATCGCATTTCGTTCAGAACAACGATGCGGAATGATTTTATGCAAAATAAAGCTTTTGAGTGCAAATATTCCCACGTATCAAATCGTGGAAAAAAAATCATCAATTAATCGACAATGTCATGATCAATAGCGCTTTTTGGGTGTGCATCATCAAAGTAAATCTTTTTGTCGAGAGCATCTTTATAACCTCATCATATTTTAGAATGTTTGAACATGTTTTTATCAGCAGCAGATAACCTATAATAATTTCTTGCTTAAATGCGCAGCTCCTATTTTTGATCCTCTTTGGGTCTATGCTGTTTGAAAGCACAAACATTATCAAATTTCAACCATATCTTCAGAAAGTATGTGGATGAATCCGAAAAGGCTTCAGCAGCATTGTCGACGGAATAGCTTCGACTCTAGATTCCAATCAACGTTTCACAACGATAAGAACTGGACTGTGAAAATTCCAAATATCCTCAAGTATAATACAGAAATAGAAATGATCAGATAAATTTTGCGAAATATCTCTGTACATATATGTGAATAGTAATCGTCGTTTAGACTGGAAAAATATTAGCAAAAAGTTTTACTGATTCCATCATCGATTGATTGTAAGCTGAATAAATCTTAGAAGGTTTGCTCAAGTGAAATGCAGCGTTGATCTTTCATAATATCGGCGAAAAGCTAACATAGTACAAAAAAAAGCAAATGTTGTAAATTTTTAACACCATTTTTTGTTGCTGTTGGGTTTTTGCTTTAATGATGAGTTAATTTTTGGATGATTACTGTAATTATCGCTTGAAAATTTTGCATTGATAAAAGCAGTTGATATAGAATAGCAAAGAGAAATATTCTCTACTGAACCAATGGGCATAATTAAGCGAAATTACTGGTACATATGGCACAATAATGATGCAGACAATAATTGAAGGAAAAAATGCATAAACGCTAATCAACTGATTCATAAAAGTCTCTTATAGAACCAATAAATTTTTCAAAAATTAGTAATAACAGTAACATCCGTTCGCAGCAAAATCCGGTGCAAATGATAGCAATATGCTGCCCCAACTAATGTCGGCGAGGGGTGATAAGATTGGAAAAAGCAGACAGAAATCGAAAAAGAATAGCAAATTATCGGCATCATTGTACATAAACAGCGATATCATATCAAGCGAATCAGTCGTATAATATGTGAACCAGTAAAATGCGAAAAGGTGAGGTAAATTTTTCATCTCATTTTTCTACCTAGTTTTAATGAATGGTTATAGTGATTTTTTAAGGATATAAAAGTCGGCATCTGAATATTGGGAATAATTACGAGGAAACAATACGTTGTTGATTAGATTCCGAGCTCCAACGATTCTATTTGCGAAGGAGAATTCTGTTGCGTTTAATTTGCAGTGTTTGATAACGAGTTTAAAGGAATTATTTTAAGTAATTATTGTCAAATTAAGAAACTAATGATGAATTTTTGTATGAGTGAGTACAAATAGCTTATAATCAATTTACCGAAATCGATAAAACATCACAAAACTGATTGGTGATTCTAGCGAAAGAAATGAATTCGATCGATAAGGAAAATGTTAAGAAACGGTTGTTCGCTTTCGGGTGCGATTAATTTTCCCGATTTTTAAGCTGTAGAAAGTTTGTTCTGGCATGCCTAAAATATCCTTTTTCTTTAAACAAACAGTATTTCATCAAATTTAATGAGTAATGACGCATTTAAAACTGATCACGAGTTCCTCAGCGCAGAACTGAAATCATTCTCAAAATTATAACCGCACCGATCGTTGCCTACAAAATAATTGAATGGAATTAATCCGGGTCACCTCCAAGAGATATGGCTTGAAATCAGTAAGGATGAATGCGAATGAGTGTGCGAATATGATAAATAAGCGAATTCTAACGGATTATCAAAGACCGATCAAAGACCGCTCATTAAAAAGCAGTTGGTATGATAAAGGATAAATGTGGAAACTAAACAAATATGGTTATAGAGGAAAAACACAAGGAAGTAAACAAATCGGGGAAAGGTGTTACGAAGTTATTCGCTCAGCTTTCATCGAATCATCAATTTGTGAACGAATCATGCTTTTAAGATGATGCAATTTTTAGTTCCTTTAAGCATTCAATTGATGAATGTTCAATCGGCCATTGCAACTTTTCTAGTCGAGGTGGTCAATTGCATTAGTACACTTTAATTTGGTTCTTCTTCAATTCCCTCTCAAATTTGCCATAAACTGTTTTCATGTTCTTTTTGCTGAGTTCATAAAAACAAACCCACTGATATCAACTGCTCATTGCTCGAACTGATTAAACTTCGTTTAGTCGCCGAAAATAATCCAGTTTGATTCGAAAACATCCGAAAAAAGCAATTGTATGCTTTTTCGTAGGCTTACAAAACAATTCATTTGAAGGATACAAATTTATGTTGGCGAATATTGAAGTAATATTTTTGTAGGTATGGACTACTTTTTCAATAATAAAGCATATGCTAACTGATTCATGCACTGCAGTTCGGACAGAATGAATTTCACCGTTTTGATCATCGTTCGAATATGTGAAATACTGTGAGCAGTCGATTGTCTGATATATCAATCGTAAACATTAAAAAAGAACAAATATCCAAAAATTGCAATTTCTGAAACAAAATAAAACGCTTTCACAATTAAATACTCATATATATATATATATAAATAAATATATATATATATATATATATATATATATATATATTATATATATATATATATAAATATATATATATATGTTATATATATATATATATATATTATAAATTATATATATATATATATATATATATAAATTATATATATATATATATAAATATATATATATATATATCTTGTTCAGCTTTTCGTCAACCTCAACTGAATTATCATTTGCGTAAGTATATAATATATTTACGTAAATGACAAATGGCTCATCTCAAAACTATTTAGTCCAGTTATTGCTTACCATTTTCAACTGAACATTACTGAAACTGCATCGCCACTGTTTCTAACTCAGACAATTTGTGCTTGCTGCAACCATAAAACGTTAATTTACTTTCCAAACGTAATTACATATCTTTTTGATGCTCAGCTGTTGCGAAAAAATTAAAGACTAATCAAAAACTTTGAAATAGTGTCTTATTTGATGAATTAACTGAATTTATGAATCAGTTCGATTAGCTCATAAATATGTAAACGCATTCATAAATGTAGTATATGAACTACAGTATTTGCACTGATTTATTATACCGTAAAATTTTGATTTCGTTTGCATACAAAATGCTTAAAATCATACTTCTAAATGAATTGTTTTTTGTCTTCGTAGAATCAAGTTTTATTTGATATATTTCCATTGAGTGAATCCTTATTCAAAATACGATTGTCTTCTGAATGAAATGAATGGATGGATCTGTTTGATGGGCCATTATGGGTCTTTGTGATGTTCCTTCCGGCCATGAATTGCTTTGTTTAGAGCTCAATAAACGAATCAAAGATACTTCCACTGCACATAAATTTTATTCGATCTTCTATCATTAATTTATTTCATTATCATTCAACCACTCAAATTTCTTCTCAATAATCGCACTCGTTGATAATAAATTTGTAAATTAATGCATTTCGCATCATCGAATAATTATCAGCCTTCTCATGTTTCGATCTCTATTTAAGTCTAGTAAATGCCCATAAGATTGTTTTTACTCGAGCATGAATACGGTTCACTTGCATTGTTCACTGGACTCAATTATCTTCATTCATTTAGTTGTCACTATTTTCAGATTATTTAGAAGTTTAACTCATGCATGTGGGCAATATTTTATATGATACGTATGAATTATATTCCCGTCAATAATTCTTCTCCTTAATAGATTCCTATCTCCCCCCCCCCACCATCCTTTCTCGATAAAAGCCTTTCAAAAACATTTGAGAATTACATCCCTCTAAGTTATTAATCAAGTAACTGCATTATATATCATAAATTTACATGCATATATGGATATGCAAATCATTCACACGAGGCTGTGTCTTTAATTCATTTTCCATCACTGAATAAGGAGGAGTTCGAGACGTTGAACCATCCCACAAGGCGTCTAAAAGTTTTCAAATTCATATTCGGTTTTCTTGTTGTGTACGTCTATGTTGTTTCTTTCGTCATTCCTTGATAAAGTTCTTGAATCCGCAAATGCGCTCAAAGTACCGAGAACTCCACTGATCTAAAATTCAGATCGCAATACCATTGACACCGATGCTAGTGCTTATGGTTATGTAAACCGATGAAACTGAACCTAAAACTCGAAATTCTACATTATGATAGATGAAGAGAATAATTTTTTTTATAAGAAGCAAATCGTTTGCTGATGTATGTGTTATGCTATTCACGCACACATATGTAACAGAATGTATCTTCACAGAATTTGTACATTCCATGAAAAGTGATACGAAAAGAGTATATTGAAACGAATCCGTAACTGTTGACATTCGGAATGAAAGAATGGATTTTAGGAGTTTTACTGCTTGCTGCAATTCCTCTTCACCGTTCCTCTTCAGATACAATTGCCTGAAATTGGAGTAGGAGTGCGACTGTGATCGAGCGACCGACCGTGACGACCTCGCTTAAAGTAACGACATTCTTCACCCACGAATATTTACACCGCATCACAATGTGTTCTTTAATCATATTCGCACTGCTTCTGAACCAGGTTCTCGCCGGCATTTTCATTCCCAGTAAGTTCGTTCGCTTGTCAATACCTAACTGAACGACAGGCGTTTACTTGGGATAGCATTTACTTGGGCATATACAGTTTCAGTTTTGTTGCTTCGTTATGTTACGTTAAGTATTTCACAAGCATCCAGTCGAAAAGTTGAAAATCTAAGCCTTCGATCACTGCAAATGAGCGGTTATCAATGAATTTTGCTATGATCATATTCGACTATTGCTTTTCGCTTGCAAACCTATTGGATATTGCATATACGTACTGAATACTTTTGCTATTTCACTTAATGCGTTTATTAAACAAAATTCTTTCGAATCGAATCAACTCATCGCTAAGAATATTTGTGATGAATTTAACGGAAAAGTCGAACGAATTGTTGCTCAATATTTGTTTCATTGAATATGCAATAAAATTTCTTTTCAATCATAAAGGCGATTGAAGTAATTCGGAAGATAACTATCAGTTTTTTATTGAATTGATGTGATAATTATTTGTACGACAGAGAGCGGAGAGATTTTTACGAAGTCAACAATTCATTCATGTTTTCTTTTACGTGAAGATTAAGTACGAAGAAGGAACTTGATGGAGGATGAAAGATGTGTATCTGATATCTTTACATGAACGTTTAGAGTTGAATCGAATATGCAATGGAGCATTTTTCCTTTGAATGAACATTTGAAAAAACGCTTTAATAAATGGGTTTTCTCAGAAAATCTTCAGTATCTTCAGAACCTTTAAGAACATAAAATTGATCCGGGTATTTTTGTGAATTCAACTCACAAAAATTGCTGCATTTTATGAGCAACTGAATAAAGTTCGTAAAACAAGAATGGCAATACTGGTGTACCTTGAAGGGGATAATAATAATACCTCAGATGGACGAAATAGCAGAAGAGCGTGGAAATTTTTAGAGAAGATGGAACATTTTATGCATTTTGCGGGTTTGTTTCTCAACTAGGCTTTCACTAATTTTTCGAGCAGTTAAGAAGTAAGAAATACCACTGTCTTTCCTTACACATGAGCACACATTGTGCTCGTAATTCACAAACACTGAACTATTTATTCTTCCTTGCTCGAAGATGTAGCGGCGATCTGAATTTGGATTTAAACGAAGGATTCTAATGTGCATATATGTGTTTGCCGTTTCGTATTACTGGCCTTTTGCTTTCCATGTATGTATTGGTTCAGATAACTGCACTAAGATTCATTCTGAGTTCGTTAAAAGATGACAATGAAATGAGTTTGTTGCCTCATTAAAAATGCATGTGCTTTCAGTTCATGGTTACAGTAAAGCGGTTGAAAAGAGGTCATCATCGAGCGCGTTGATCGCATCATTTTGCAGACAGCTCTTCGATGATTCCGTTTATTCATCATTACCGGAGGTTTAAGATCTTCTCTATGATTCTGATGAAACAAGATATTTCACATTTTCTATGATACCCACCTTTATGCTTCCCTTTTTCGGCACTTTGCTGCACACAGCTATTGCAATTACATGCATCAAATTAAAGCATTGACAATCACACCGACATTTATTAAATGCCTTATTGTGACTTGAAACCTCAAGTTTCTCAATCAGGTGAAGGGCATGATTAAATCTTTAAGCAACTGAACAGATCTGGAGAAATACGCATTTGTGGAAATATATTTAAGATGGACGCTTCATCAAAAATGAAATGAAATTCGAATATTCTTTGTAGATAGATGGACGATGGATGACCAGAAACCAATTCACAACGCTTTGCCAACGGTACTTGAACTCGCTCTGAGAGCATTGGGTATGTGTGTACGACGCGTGCAGGACAAATTTCATTAATGAATAAATGTTTATAGAAAACTGTTTATCCGTTGTCTGAATGCAAATTTATCAGAACTGAAACGACAACGACACTGAATTGGATACAAAATTTCATTTTTTTTTCAAATAAAAATTGAACGAATAACAACACAAAGCTTGCGATCGAATAATCGAGACAGCTTATTAACAAAATCTGAAATGTATATATCCAACATGAAAGAAAGAATCTTTGTTCGTTGCTTAACATCAACAATAACAATAACATAACAACAACGCTCATGAACGCAAATGACACACTTCACACATATTATGAATCATCTTTTGATTCACATTCATTTCAACGATGTTAACCGCTCATTTGTGCCGTGAGTAAATTCAGAATAACATCACTGTTCCTGGCTATCGTTATTTGTTTTTTCCGCTCCTGAACCGTTCCCTTCACAGTCTTCATCAGTTTTCTTTATTCCGGCAACAACCGTTTCAGCACTGTTCCTTTGAGCGTTGTTTTTGCGTTCCATCGCCAATTCTCGACCTCGCATTGCTTTAGACTGACGCTTTGACCAGAACGCATTCTCTAAACAATAGTTGAACGATTACACTATCGCCCTACCTCTCATTCAAATTAATCATTCTTTATTAAATTATTAAAAATTATATCCTTCAAAGTTACGTAAAAAAGACAGATTTTGCACAACAGACAACGAACCCATATCGGATGTGTCGTAGCCCAGCATTCTACATAAATGAATACGTTCCTCTTTACTGACATATGGAGCAATTGTTTTAGCACCCATCCACGTACAAATTGCTCGCTTAACACTAAAATAAGAATTGTGGTAGACAGAAAAGATTGCACCACAACCGACAGCAATAAACCAAACACTTCAGTAAACGAATCTTTCCATAGAAACACAAAAAACACGTTGGATTCAAACTGAAGAAACGCTTTTGAAAGTTAAATCGTTGTCGCTTGAAAGATGCGACCCATAAAATGCTTTCAAGTTATGCAAAACAATATGACTAAATTCATACCCGTTACATTCTATCACCAGAATCACACTACCCGAACTGATGCCATCCAGTTTTGAATTACACTGCAGTTTTTCACGTGGATGAATCTCGTTGCCCTCACACGAAAGTAAGATTTTCAACAGATCAGCCACTTCAACTCCAACAACACGCTTGCTCAAGAAGGGTAGTATAAGGTTCACACCCTGAAGAACGAGTTTCTATTTTTTCGAACTGTGATAAAAGTGTTGTTAAAAGAAGCTGTACACTAATGAAATGAACTTCATCATAATAATATATCATCGATAAATTTCCCTACTTACATCTTGTGACATACGAAATCTACATTGTTCAAATTTCGTTTCCACACGACCGAACATACGAAGACCCGCATTAATGAATTTTACCTGAACAAATGCATCATTATACATAAGCAAACCTGCATCCATTTAACAATTTGAAGATCATCTCAATTTGAGGGGCAGTTGTTCTGCGAAAGAGCATGAAAATGATGAAAAATAATTAGGATCTCTGTGAAGATGGATTACTGACTTTTTCTTGGTTACATTCGAGGAAATCTTTGACTGCATCATTCACGTAATACAGAGTTCGCTTTTTGTCCACTTCATTGGTTCGTCCCAGAAGGTTCTGGTACGAGAATGTCTCCGAAATTCCATAATAATTTCTGCAAACTGGTTCCGTTGTTCGATGGATTCGACATAAAATATCCTATTATGTTCTATAAATTGACTTTAAAAGTGCTCATATCGAGCGCAGTTTGGTATGAAGTGTGCGTGAAATTCAGAATAGTGAGATAGATCACGAAAACAACATGGGACGAATGCAGAGGATCGCTTTAGCACACCAGTGCAACATCACTAACGATAAGTGCATGCTGGCCATAAATAACAACGAAGACGCGAATGTAAACGAACGCGATATCTTTCCATCGCGAATCGTCGGTTGTAAGGAACACGAATGGATCCTCTTTGAATGTTTTACGTCGTTTCGTTATCGGTGGTGTTGCACTAAAAAACAGTGTTAACCTTATCACTTCAGTCATACAATCGAACACGCAAACTAGTTGAATGAAATATACGATTGCTCAAGACAATGTTGCAGCTCCCAGTTAGGTTTTTTTCGACTGACGAACATTAAAGTGGATAAAAATTTTGAAAAGTTCAACAAGAATAACAACAAATTTCGCATCGTGGTGAAATGTGAACGTAAGGAAGCGTAAAAATAAACGGATTATCGTCCGGAACGAATAAGTTTCATAGAACTCCACCAAAAATAGGGTAAACGATACTAAGAAATGCGTTCTGAAAAATATTTTGTTCACCAATAATGTTACCCTGAGAATCGCGTAGATGTATCGATACGAAGAGATCCAGTCTTACGTAATACAGCCACGAAGAAACCTCCCGTATTTTGAAGATGGGGTAAAACACGTAGACTGCAACTGATTATCGATGTGAACAAAACAGAAAAAGAAATGAATATAAGAAGTGTTGATGCCATAATAAAGTGAATGGTCCAAAACGGAGATATAAATATTTCAGATGAATCATAAACATTAAACAAACCATCGATCTAAATGAAAGTTTTCTTTTTCGTGCTCAGTTGGAGGGAACATTGACGTGACAATCGCTCTCTTCAGCTTATCATCAACCTCATTGAAACTCTTATATTCGTTCAGATCTCTGTCGAATACCTTGCAATGAATTAGAATGTTCTAATGATAACAAAATTGAGAATGTACAATTAAGTGATCAAAATTCAGAACCTTCCAAGATGAAACACCCGAATAACGTTTGAGTTGAGCAAGACGATCAGATACGTCAACTAATTCAATAGCACCATTGCCATATCGTAACAACTCGGCAACGATCGCTTCGTCTTCAATCGGATTCAACGAACACGTTGAATAGACCATCAATCCTGAACCATAAACAAATCATCTACTATTATTATGCAAAAATGACTAAGCATTACTTGAAAACAGTTGTTAACAAGCGTGCAGTGAAAAACACTCGAAACGCGATTAAATTACCGTCATCAGCAAGTAACTGCACACATCGTCGAGCTATATTTAACTGCAGTTTGTGAAGACCAATTGCCTAGAAAACAAAAACTAATAATAATGAGTTAGTTCCACACGAGAAATATGTCAACAAATTTTCAATTATTCATATTTAACTACTGATGCAAACAAACCAAAAAAGGAATGAATAGAATGAAATAAGATTTGTTGATTAGAAAACGATCATGTGAAATTGAATGAAATTTAAAAAAACCTTCTGTGGAGTCCATGAACGCCACATTTCCGGATTTTTTCTGAAGGTTCCATCACCACTGCAAATCACATCGCACAGTACACGATCAAAAAGAAGCGCCTCTGGTTTATCCTAATAGAAGATTTTATTGATATCGTAGAAGTAGTTGCTGAGCAAGAAATTTGTCGGTAAATTAAGTAATTTGTTCGTTGAAGACAGATATTCAGATAGCGAGGATTTCTTTTGCGCGGAGGGGGTTGATCAACAACTATTCAGGTATTTAATCTTCGTAAATTTTCTCCACTGAATACACCATAGCAACGAAATCATTTAGAAACAGTAAGCAGCAGATTGAAAGATGCAGGATTTGGTCATTATACTCCAAATAACTCGAAATGCAACTGAACAACCGATACACATACTACTACCTTATTGCAAACGAATGCTGGCATGTGCGCCGCATCTTCGTTAATAACCACACAGTTCGGTGTGGGCATTCGCTTGAGTGCTTGCCGTACCAACAAATAGCATCTTGAATTGTCAACATCATTGGCCACAACCAAACCAGCTGAACGATACATTTGCTATCAACACAACTACTTCCTCTTTGCTTTTACGAAGAACCTCGCAAACTGATATCATGAAAACGCTTAACGTAAACATTTAAGGAATACTAAGAAGCACATGTTTATAGCACAACATAGATCTTACTCATCAACAATGCGATATTATAATTCCGCTATTATAAATTTCGATTTTTTGCAAAATATAGAAAATTATTATTCACTAGGCATTTCGCTATCAGCGTGCATCATCTCGATGATTTGCATCGTTTTACTCCCTGGAGCAGCACATGCATCCAACACTTTATGGTGACCTTTGATATCCAATAGCAACGGAGGAATCATGCTCACTGCTTCTTGGCGACTTATATTTCCCTGAAATATTGCAAGCTTTTATGGAATATTAAATATTTTATAACATTATTATCACCGCTTCAATAAGATACTAACTGATTCGCTGAAAGCATTCGTTACAAAACAATTCGACGACTGAATTTTATCAATAAACACGAAACCTACTAATTCAGCTTCAGTGACTAAAAAGTTGTGAAAATTCTTCAGTAGCGGTTGACTTCGAACTGCTGTTCGTGACATTTTTGTTTGATATGCGAACGGGTACCACGGCAGCTGTTCGGGAACATGCACGTCTGGGCTGCCACACGAACGCATTGCACCAAAATAGCGTTCATTCATTAATGAAATTAACGTTTCAGCTTCTCTAAAAAACGAATTGATTAAACAAAAAGTCGTCATGGCAGCACGTAGTTCAAAAGCAAAGTTGAAATATTCAACAAAGAAATAAATTGAATCTGATGCAATATTTGAAATCTTAACATACTTATTACAACCCTGCATTCGGAAGCACGTAGGCAGTTCCTCTCTTAGACAATTCACAAATGAATCCCATTCTTCCTCTGCGATCAATCCTTGCCTCTTGTAATAGTCAAATAATACATCGTTGGTTTTATCCAGCTCTGTTAGCACATAATTTTGGCTGACCCCCTGAATAGCCAAGTAATTCAATCAGTCGCTCATTAATGAATGTGCTTTTTTTCGAAGAAATATTGTGGAAACGATCGATTCAAGACGGGTTTTCAGTAAATCAAATGCACCAACCAACCTTCTTCTGAAAGTTCGGATCACGGTTCTTCTTTTTGCCACGAATACCTCTTTGGACCATTTTCTAACTTTGTTGATACCCTTTCAATGACCTACTTTATAACTATTTCAAATGACAAATAACGTGAAAGAAAGATATTTAACAAAAGAATATTTAGAGCCAATGCAAATACGGAGGTTTTATGAATCATACAAGCGATTCATTCCGTTGAGACTATCTTTCAAAAATGATGATTAGGTAAAGCCAATTTGTAGCGAATCGAACGATGAGCATCTCAAATGAACACGACGCAAATAATAACCATAGATTTTATTCCATTCAAAACAGCATCACCGTATGATAAAAATCGCACATTTACACTTACTCATCGACCGTCTCAGTTATTCGACCAGCTAGTGCTTAACCTCTCAAATCCCTTTTCCCCACACTGATTGCATCATCAATCGTAGAACGTAATTCAACAATCGTAGAACGTAATTCAACTAACATGGATATCTGTGGATCAGTTTCATTCATTGAATAAGCACATACATATGAGAGGTAATATGAATACCAATCCGGATGTCATGAAAAGACGATCAAAACATTTAACGTTCAGTTATTTACTGAACTAGTACACAAAGAAATAAGGAATGAATGTATCTCAGGTTCTGCGTAAAACAGGAGGTGTTTAGAGTCAGTAATACATCACATACTTTAATCACTCTTCTCATTCAAATCACCAATGTTAAGTAGCTGCTCATCCTCTTTACAATCGGCAAAGGTATTAAATGAAGAAGTGCTATCTATCATAATTTTCCAGGACATGCGATCAAAAGATTTTGCAATGCATCATCAATTCTACAATGGCGACAAGTTGAATACTCATTGGAGCAGCAATCCAAACACACAATTCCGGTATTTTATTAGAACAGCACAGTATCATGAATGCAATCAATGCGTAACCAACAATACAACCACAATAACATTGCTTAACCCATTATTACCAACTCAATGGAAACAACCTCATAGAATGTGGTCGAAATCCGAATCACCCGGAACTTCAAGCGTACCTCTCATTGATATCTTTTAAATATGGTCGATCGATTGTACATACCGACAATACAAATAATCATAATCGACAAAAAGATTATTGAACAAACAACAGCATGTCTGAACAAAAACATATTACTGATGAGGAATTATTTGAGAATTTAGAAAAAGATACATTTTATCTGAACATGTGTGCAATTCAAAACATCATAATCTGTAACGAAACATAATGAAACAACAAAGTAACAATGTGTTGCTTTTCAATGGCAAAACGTTTAGGCGTTAATCATTTTCCGAAAAAGAAGAAAGCATTGTTTTATTGATAAACAAAAATGAATGAAAAAGTAAAATCCATAATGAGTAACTTCCAAATCATATCAGTAGCCAGCAATATACTCACTTCCCTCATGAATAGATGAATATGCAACAAACAACACGACAGTTCGTCTCTTCGCTTCACCTCTTCACAGCACAACACCATCACTTCAAACAAGAACAAATCAATCAATCACATGAATGAATGAAACTAATACAAACTAGGCTCTAACTACAGCATCAGCCACTTCGAGCTAAAAAGGCGTTGTATTTATCGCCGACAATATTGTCGATCGTTCAGAATCGTAAGGTGAATTACTCTACGGCAGCAGCACGAATCGACGCACACCCCTACCCCTCCCTCCCCTCCCCCTCCGTTGCACACCTTCCACTTCAAAAGATACACACACAGTTCATAAGATAATAAGCAAACAACAATATTACGAGCACACAGTTCATCTAGATCAATTGATCGTGTAATCGTTGTTCCGCTTCATTTCTGGTGAATGCATCAAACCAATCTTGCGAAGTGAACTAACTTCATCCTAATGATAAGAAATAATATTTTGCAAACAGACTGACCAAAAGATTACGCTAGCACTGAAAGAATATATAAAACTTGCCATTTTTGAGCAACGTGCGTCGATGCGAAATGTGAGAAATGAGGTATGAATTAGCCAAATAATATGAATCAGAAATTTAAGCGACCATCGCTTCGAAAGCATTACTATTGTGCTCAGTGACTGATTCTAAATGAGAAGCTGTTAGAAAAGAAAAAATATTTTGCATTTATCCTGGACACCAACAATCGCAGCTAACGCAAATTAGTGATTTATAAAAAGTAAAGAAGAAAAAACAACAAAAATAAAAGGATAATCCCCAATGATAAGGCACCACCTCTGAGGTGTGAAGCATTGAAAAAGGAACGCATCCACTTCATGAATCTAAACACGATCAACGAACGAATCAATCGCAGCCTTACTAAAGTGTGCTGGTATAACATTTCAATAATTAAGCAGCGTTGTTGTTTTGCTGTTGCGCTTCATTTACAGTACATTACGAAGAATGATGTTCATAAAGTGCAAGAAGATATTCAAGCGTATATATATATATATATATATATATATATATATATATATATATATATATATATATATATATATATATATATATATATATATATATATATATATATATATATATATATATATATATATATATATATATATAGTTGTTGTTGCAATGAAGTTAGTTTTCATCATTATCACGTGAATTAAGAAGTAATTGCCTTCTTTGAAAGATCTTAGGATGGGTTTGATTAATTGATCGATGAGAATATCCGTTGCTGATGGAGTTGCAGTAGTGTGTGCAGAGTAGCACTGAATCGAATAAAACATAACCGTTTTTACTCAAATATATCACACCACAGTTCATAACAACAACTATTCCCAGCAGTTAGCAATCACTCCTTGGCTGCACCCATAAAGAGCTTTTATTTTGATCATTTCAACAACCATCCTTCATCACCATCTTCACCTCCACGTTAGTATCAACAATAAATAACAAGCGCCGTCTCTCTTATCACGACACTTCTTCTCCCTGTTCCTCCCCACAGTTAAAAGTTTTGACTGTTTGATACACCCAAATTACGGAACCCTGGCGTTGTATCTTGTGAAAGTATCAATGCTTCCATTTGACTCTCCAATAAATGATCCTACAAATTAATTATTTTTAATGATTTATCTCATTCAGTTCAACTCTGTACATTAAAAATGAGATTAAACATACAATAATAGGCATAAAAGTTTCACTTCTGCAACTGAGAACAATTCAAAGGACTAATTTGTCATACGGTTGATCGACTGTTCGCGTGTGATTGAACGCAGATTACATCTTCATAAGTTTGGTTAAGGAATCATTGTGACTCAGCAGGAAATGTAAATCGAATTGATAAAATAAATGGAAAAGAGGATAGCTACCTGATTGAACGAATTATCTGCTTGACTTAGGAATGATTGCGATTGAGAGGCACCACGTTGTGTTTGGGACTGCGACCAATTTATAGCATCTTGCGAAAGAGCTAAAAGAATGATTCGCTACCAAACAGACTATTGGAAATGGACAAAACAATTGTTCTGTATCTGGAAAAGAATGGTTGCGTGATCGAAACTGTACAAGAGAACACTGTCATTTCAACGAACGATGCAAACGAAACTATCGTGACGACAATTAACAGAAGTCATATTCGAACAGAACTATACGATGAAATTTATTCAAGAGCTATGAAAATATTTTTGGAATGATTCAATGACTGATAATGGTGACGAAAATAAAATAAATCAGATTTTGATAACCTTGAGATGAAGAATTCGTAACACCCGTAAAGAAAGGATCCTGTGTGGATTGTGAATTGAAAGCATTCATGGTAGTCGCATCCAGACCCACACTCATACCACTTGTGTCAGCACCAGCTGGTGAAGGCCATACGTTATTGCGTGCTGCTGTCCCATGGGGCTGCTGTTGTTGTTGTTGTTGTTGATGCTCTATGTTTAAGGCATTTAAAATCTCCCCTCAAACAATTAAATATTCAAAAAACCATCCATCCCAAAATTTTTATTGTTTCTGAGCGGATTTTCTCTATTTGCAGAACAAACTGCAGCATACTAATTATAGCTATATTCTTCACCAGATAAAAATGCCACTTGAGTGCACACAAATATTTTCTTTTCTGAACACAAACGTGAATGATATTTGATACTAACAAAATGCTGTTGAAACAATATCAATCGAAAAGAAACGAACTGTGATGTGGCTGATAGTAGTGTGTGTTGGTGGTTGGTGGCGGTTGCATGAACATCTGAATGGGTACCGGTATATTGATACCACTCTGTGAACGTAACTTATCCAGTGAGATGGTTGCCATCGGATCTTGTAATGTTCGCACATCGGTCCGCATTCCATTTCTGTTTCTGTCATACACCGATCCGGGAATGATTGCCTCTTTAGCACTCCAAGTTGCACGCGGTATGAAACGATTCATCTGCAATCAATAAATCATTATTAGCAAACAGTCAACTACAAATAGCAATCGCAGAGAGATTAATCATTTAATTGAATGAGTGTACAACAACTTACACCACCAGATGACGACATTCCGCGTGGTTTCGACAACGTAATCGGTGATGGCTTCAGATTATTGAGCGGTCCTTCAACAAGACATCCCTTTTCCTTGAACATCGACAACAAATGATTCCAAAGTGGATGACGTGAGAGGATTTTAGCATTGCCAACGATGATTACACCATATTTGGCACGTGTTAACGCCACATTCAATCGCCTTGAATCGTTCAAGAAGCCAATACCCTGATGCTCATTTGAACGTACGCAAGTCACTATAATGATATCCTTCTCTCGACCCTGCAAACTTTTTCAACTCTACTTTTTCAGCTGCACAATTTTACTTGCCTTCCAACAAAAACGAAACATTTCACTTCCGTTCACATCAAAAAACAACACTGTGATGATGTCATAAACAGTAACCTGGAAAGCATCCACATTTGCCACTTCCATTTCCATGTATAGTTTACTATGCAGGGCTCCCTGGGTTTGCATAAACTGTACGATATATGAGCGTTGTCCTTCGTACGGCGTTATGATTCCAATTTGTTCCGGCCTCAGACCTGCCTTCAGAAAACGTGTTGCGATCTTCTCAACATTTGCGGCTTCCGTTCTACATTTTCATGCGTATGAACAATAAGAAAATATGTTGAATCAAAACGAAAGTGTTGTATTGTTTACATCGTCCACACAACTTCGAAACATACTGCTCAAATGTGATATTTCTAGTGAACAATAGAATACAAATGATCTACTAATGGAACTCAATAAATCCACGCAAAGAACACCTTTAACCAATGGACATATAATGAAAAAATGCACCTGTTAAGGTAAGAGGTACCCGATGGACTAAGTTCCTCTTGGCCATAGCAACTCCAAAACATCATCGGCTTATCGGCTACTGGCCACTGCCAATCGATTCCAATTAGTTGTCGTTCACCTCGAATAAAAGAGATTAAAACTGATCAGTGATCATTACACATCTAATGAAATTTATAATATACACTCTTTTTTAAGTAATCGGATAAAATGAAACAATCGCAAACGAAAAAAAGAAACCTTCAGTTACTCCATTCTGGAGTGTTCCTTCATAGAAAACATTGCTTGGGAATGCCGAAAGAGCCGGATGCATACGGTATTGTACTTGTAAGCGAATTGGGCGTGAGCCGAGCACAACCAAACGTTCGAACAACGACTGCGACAGACCTGCTTTGGCAGCCTAGAACGATGAATGCAAGAATAAGGACAGAAATCACTTGAACGAAGTCATTATGATAGTTCATATTGAGGAGAGACGCGAATTCAGACGGCAACGAATGTAGTTAGTTGATAAGTTAACCTTTTTGCACATAATAACCGGTCCCAACTGGCAATGATCACCAACAAGTACCAACTGCTTCACGCCTCTAACCACCGCAACCATCACTTCAGGCTCAGTTGCTTGCGTCGACTCATCGATAAGCACACATCTAAATCATGTCACTTAATCATCAAAACAATCCTCTACACAGAGATGGTGATGAAGACAACAACAAACTTGATTCGCATATGCGCAAGTCGATTGTCGGCTGCAGACACACATGTGCAACAAATCACGTCTGCCGAACCCAGAAGTTGCTTTTCTTTGGCCATTCGCAGTGTTCTGAAACGTCTTTCATCCGCATCAGCCAGTTCACCAATTTCTTCCTGAACAACGCAAACCATTCTTCATCACATGTCTATTAAACAAAATATTTGTATGCTAAGCAGTTGGATAATCGATTTTACCAACCTTCAACTGTTGTAGTTTATGAAGCTCAGCAGCTCCTTGAACGGCTTTCAACTGATTATGAAGTGCTAGGAATGCAACCGGACTGTCGAGTGTTTCACGACTTTTGGCACACAAACGAACCACCTGAGTGCAAGTGTATTTCATTAAATTTGCATTTGTACCGATGACATTTCTGATATCATTCAGTGTAAAATTGCACTAACGCCGAATTCATTCACATTTGTTCACTGAACCGATCACAAACTTAAGCTGAAACGTGCCAACCTTGAGACCCGTTCGATGAATTTTTTCAGCCAACTGATCGACAGCAATATTTGATGGGGCACATACAAGCACTTGACCACTTGTTTGACGAACCAGATGATAAACGATTGTGGCCGACGTCACCGTTTTACCGGTACCTGGAGGACCCTTAAAAGGTTGATCACATTTTAACTCATTAAAATAAATACCGAAAATAATATGACATCAAACAAGTAAATTCAAGTTCACTGAAACAGCAGTTAATTACGAAAAGTTCAGAAAATTCAATGAGAATAATCAAACTGAGCAAACGTCTCTCGAATTTTCATATATGACAGTCCATTTAATGGAATTTGAAAACAGCGTACTTGGATCAACGATAAAGGCCGTTGAAGGACTGTTTTAACAGCTTGAACCTGACTGTGATTCAGTTCAGGTAAGCCGGGTGCACTGAATCGTTTAGGCAGTTGAACTTTGAAGATGATATCATCAACTTCATGACCAAGAAGTTTGTGGTAGATGAATTGTGAGACACATGATTCGTCCTGTCCCAAGAGACATAGAGCTGCGTGCATCCTCAAACACAACTTCACTACTACTCGGAACAATACAACTTTCACTGAACGTCGACACACTTAGGTAATCACTTCCAAACGTTTGCACATGATCCAAA
The DNA here is from genome assembly GCA_035041965.1 of Anisakis pegreffii. Classification (NCBI taxonomy): domain Eukaryota; kingdom Metazoa; phylum Nematoda; class Chromadorea; order Rhabditida; family Anisakidae; genus Anisakis; species Anisakis pegreffii. The sequence continues at coordinate 12,990 of JAPYMA010000578.1, read as the reverse complement.
CACAAATCAATATCCATTCCATTTTCACAATAACACCATTTCTTATCAAATTTGAAAAACAATGTTTCAAGAGAGTACGCAAAATCAATGTTTGAATAATGAATATATCTGTATCAGAAGATTACGCAGGCATTATCCTTCAAAAAAAAGTGAATATACCGATCAAACGAAGTAGAATTCCATACGAATTCACAAGTGAAATTAGTTCTTGTATCGGTTGGCATATTTTCGGCTTTCGATCGCATTTCAATACCAATTTCATCGTTGTGATCTGAAAATATCGTCAAAATACGAACGCAATTTCACTTATTTTCAAGCTGCCACTTCAAGCACTGTTTTCATCTGACAGTGAGTTAATTTATTTTACAATCATAATAAAATAATATTGCATTCACATCGACATGGGTCATCCACTTGAAAACTACCAAAATAACGTTTTCAGAAACTTACTATCAGGAATTTTGATGACTGATCCCACACAACTCCATTCGCCATCCACTGTCTGTTGATGCTTCAAACGCAGTTCATCACCTAACATCAGCTTCATACCTACAACAAGAAAGAATCGTCAAAAAAGTACACTAAAATATGCCAACCATAATATAATGCTACAGAAGGAAAGCATCTGTAGTGTAGTTTAATGCAAAATAATATTCATCGTTGACTCACTCCCTTCCGAGAATTTGGGCAACATGAAGTACGCTTGAGGTTTCTTATTCAGACCAACATCCCATCTGACATGGCCGACATTTTGCGTTTGCGATTCTTTCTCTCTTCGATCGTATTCGGCTTCGGCAGAGACGAGCGGAGCGAAGATACGTCGATAGTGATATGCATCTTCATATCTAAGTTGAACACGCTCTGGCTCTTCATCCACACCTGGCTTTTCGAGATCTTCGAGGACTGCATTCGGATTCTCCTTTAATCAGTCAATGGATACAATTAAAATCATATCAATCAGCACAATCTTAATCCCTCCTTCTTGAACATCACATCGTTGTCTGTGAAAGTTTGATAAATACACTCCGTGTGCCAGAAACGATGCTTCCTGTCAACAACTTTCGTCATTTTTTTCAGATCCTGCCTCGAAGTCATACACTCTAAAAGTCACCTCTCCTAATAAACAAACTACTTTCACGCACCTTCCATAAATCTTCAAGTCTATTAATCTGTGCTGCACTTATTTGTCGCGCTCTCAACTGTTCCTGTTCTGAAGGTATCTTCACCAACCACGACAATAATTGTCGGTCTGAGATCAACGGTTTCCATTCGTCCACCTGAAAGACGCTAAATGAATGAATTCACGACATCGTTACCTAATAAATTTTTCATCTTCGATACATCGGATAAATAGTACTTGGAATAAGAAATAACGATAATTTTCACTTCAAAATAACTGGAAGTTTAAAGGTTTAAAAAGTAATCAAACATGAAACATTGTTTTCGTGGGTAGGAAAGAAGAGTAACTCAAGGAAACAACCTGCCAATTAGCGTCCTTCAAAGTAGCTTGATTGGCACATGGTGCTCTACAGAGCACAACGACCACTGTGTCCGCTTTTGCCGGTATAAAACCCAACATGAATATGTTCCTGAAATCAGTCGCATGGAGCAGTTCTCAAACAATCATTCATTGAGTAATGTTGAGAAAGCGAAAAAAGAAATGACAAACAGAATGGATTAAGTTTAAAGTGAACAAAAATGAAAAACCTTGAAGCGCATTGATAACATTCCAACTGCGTATCACCGAGCACACCTTCCTTATGAAGTGCCACTTCTTTGTGTTGTGAACGCACCAAATGATTTACAATATGACTCCCAGCTGTACTACCACGTCCATTACAAAACCATTTCTCACATGTTAAACACATCGCAACAGCTGATGGATCATGAATGCCACAATATCTAATTACAATTACATTGACAGTTACTATTATTATTATTTAAACATACATAACAGCAACCATTACATTATTCGAGCTAATCGTGAAAACGCCTGACACTATAACCAAATTAAAACTTATAGTGAACGACATTAATGTGAACGACACTCAAAAGCATTTTTCATACACAGTGATGAGAATAATTTTGGAATAAACAAACCGGCAAGCGTGAGCTGGAAGACTTTGTGAGGGTTGAATATCTTCTTCTTCAAGAAAAGTCAGCTCCTGAGTAGACGGCTCTCCTGGAACTTCTGTAAGCGTTGCACCCCACCCACCTGATGGCAACGTAAAGTGCTGATCGAATTCGAATTGCGAATCCTGGAACAGTCTGTTCGAAAAAAAGGAACGCAAGTCATTGGAATAAGAGCAATACGCTCTCAACTTTCCATAGTCGTTGTCGTTGAGGTTTAAAAACCGAAAATTTTATAGCAATAGTGATTCATCTGCACAAACAAAAACCTGTGTCGCTCCATGTAAAAGTGAAGCGTCCTCGTCACCAGTTTCAACAAAATTTAATGACAACGAGCCCGCACCATATTCTTCTTCTAACAATTCACCCATTTAAGACACACCTGGAAAATAAATGACAAATCAACAACTATACTTCGAGCTAAAACTCAATCGAGTCAGTTTACGTTTTCTCCTCACTTCTAAAATTTGTGCTTCCGAACTGTACCTATTCTAAAGATTCAAAACAAGCACAGATGAAAACACAAATAAATTAAAAGTATGGCGTCACCAAATGATAATCACTAAAGATTTATCTAAAACAATACACAAAATTGTCATCATTAATTCGCACAAAGATTAGAACTTTAAGTAGTTGAAGCTCTTCAACTATTTAAATTTGATATAAATGGGATCTAACACAAGAATATTAAATCAACGCGAAATTTCAATACCCAACACGAGAAGTACTGAAATACACAACAATGCAAATAAAACCGTCGAAACAATTGAAAAAATGACCACAAAAAATCCTGACGAAGAACGCCACGCAGTTTTTTGTTTAAACGTGACGAAACAAAAAATACATGACGTCAATCATCATTAGCGTGATGGCTCACTAATCTTCAAAACCATCTCCCTATGTCTGCGTCTCTCAAGCAAAAGCCTTTTCAGAATGATACTCTAGAAGCAACTTTGAATTTCAAGCCACCTAAGCAGTCATCGACCCACAGTATTGGCGATCTGTGAAATGCGGATGGCTGACGGCTCTACGACAATTTGGTCCGTGACAAGCTGCCACTCCGGCAATTTGCGCGTGTTTCATCACTTTTGTCGGAGTTCAGACTTGTCACGCACGTATTTGTTGGTCACCCATGACTGGTGATTGCACCCATGATGGTCTACGACAAATCCGTCTGCGACCAATCTGAACTACGTCATTTTGAAGCGCATAGTCGCTCAGAAAACCTCGTTTCGCCTCGACTTTTGAGCAATGCGTTCGCATGTTAACCTTTGTGTGCTTGTATTATAAAACGAGTGTTACTCGATATCGCGATTTCTCATATTCATCAGAAGTAGGATCGCTCCTGCAAACAACCGCCTGAGGTGTGGGACCTCGGGGCAAACCTGGGGCTATGTCCTTTGACGAATCGCAACAGAATGCGGTGCATTAATTGTGTTTCCATTAATTAAGATATGTAAAAAGCTGTCGCTAATATTACAGTTCGTAATGCGAGTTATAAGTAAGACCTCAGATGATTTTCTGCGAGATGACTGAATACATCAGATAGGAAAAATTCATTCTATAGAAACCCATCTGTAAACCCATCTGAAAACAAAAAAATCCATAATTAATATCAAAATTAAAAACAAATATTCGAAACAATCATGCGAAACAACAAACACTTCTGAATAAAATCAAATGATAAGATCATTACGCATGAGATCATACAATAATGGAATAATGATATCAACAACGAATCATGCAATAATTGAATAAAATCATGAGGAAAACATAAGTAGAGTAATGAAATAAAGTCATAATGCTTGAGATCATACAACAATGAAATTTGAAATGGGCAACTTCACAACTCCACCAGTCAAAAAAACGACCCTAACAATTAACAACTTCATTAGCGGAACGGAGTTCACACTATTGCGACAACAACAACATGCAATAATCATTATAAGGTGAGAACGTTGGAATATGAAGCTCACAGAAACAGTCCCTCTAGCGCCATCTCTAACCGAATCGACAATCACAGAAAACATCCACGCTCAGCCTGAAAAAAAAAAGAACCATTTCTCTTTTCCATTATGAGACACACTGTTAGATCCGTTGAGGTGGAGAATGCCAGAATTCAGCTGATGTTAACACCGAGAGAAAATGGACTTGAAGCATTGCAAATAAGTGTTTGAGAATCAAGAATTTCATATTCACATGCAATGTACTGTTATTAGCTTAGACCCGAGATGACAAGATGCCTAAACAAAGAAAATGCAGTATACCCTTGTGGCATGATCATAAGTATCATTATATGAACTATTAATTTGAATTTGAATGATTTGTTCTCTTGCATAATATTTGTTCGGTAATTTGTTGAATTAACCTCCCTTCTGATCAATTATGAACTTATCGGTTTAAAAAAGTGTGTTTAAACATGTCACGTATCGATGTAGTAGTACCTCCGAGCCTTCTTAACTATGGTAAGTAGCCACGCCCACAGTTAAGGCAAGCAACGGGAGCAGTACCTCCCGGGTTAAATGATTACGGTAACTAGACACGTCCACAAATTGCGGTAGATAGCCACGCCCTCACTTAACGAAAACGTTACGAATCGAGTACAGACACGAACAGTTGAAAAATCAGAAACGGTTACACACATTTGTCTGTTTAAGTGACGAGGAATGATCAATGCTAATTTATTATTTAATTTAATTTTATGTTGTAAGCGTTAGATCATAACTTGTAAGCTTTGTCATGCTTGCAAACTAAAGAAAGACCATCTGAACTACGCACATGCATTCATAAATTTCTCGCCATTTTGGCCCCATCCACCTTTAGTAGCCAGCAGCAATGATAATACTAATGGTGAGAATTTCTATGAGACGTTGAATAGCAATCAGCGAATGAAATCGTTGCATCAAACTGTCCACTACTAGTATCACCTTGTAATAATAATAATCAACGTAATTCTGACCAATCTCAAACCTAATCAATTCATATATATGAAAACAAACTCCTAAACACCACTGAAACCAAACGATTTATTATAGTATTAGTAAAAGCAATCGCTCATTCCTTGGCTTTCTCTGTGTATACCTCTAACTATCAAACACTGATAGTCATTCAAGCCTTCCGATCTCATCATAGGATTTACCATCACTTGCATTAAACGACATACTATAAACGCTCTATTCGCTGTATTGCTTTTCCATTCCTATTCTGTGCTAAACAACGTTTGAAGAATTGTTTTTAATAAATTCTGTTTCCTTTCAAGAGAACTCATCATCCTATTCGAGACTCCTTATTTGTTTCTCTTTGTCATCCTATCATGTTTTTCGAAACAGCCTAAATCGTTCCTCCAGATTTGTTTTACCAAGCCTTAAGATATGTGTGACGATCTTCTCATGAAACGTTCCTCAACCCATGATTAATCATTTCAGTCATATCTTGCTAAATCTCTACCACTGCGTTACATTAGCACATTTCCAAAATTGCTTCGATATTTCGAAAACCCCGTCAGTTACAAGTTTTTCTTTTCTAACCATGATGCAAACAATCGCGGTAAGACCAAAACCTGTACAGGAGCTGAATTCATCCAAACTTATCTTCACAAAAGTACAACGGCTGCTGTCACAACAATTCTAAACCGGTACTCGTTGATTTTTGCAAGTGATTTCGATGTGATATGTGGTAACACGTGGAAAAACGTTTATGCAACCGTCGCGCCACGCACCACTCATATTTTAAAATTTATCCTAATCTCAGTAAAGTTATGAGCTTACGTTTAGGCAATAGATTCAAGATTGAACCTGCCCTATCATGTGAAATCCGAATAGTTTGTGCGGGTTTCTATGCGCACTTTGCGATTATGTCTCAGTCATGGAACGCCACCAAACTATGCCTAGCAAGGTTCCCCTCATCATGCCTGGCGCGACAGCATCAAAAATAATGGTGAAGGCACGAAAACACGAAATAATCACATTAACAATAACATGAAATAATCATAGGTAACAAGAACAGCGACAGGACAATCAAACAAATATTAATATAAACACGAAATTTCAATGCCCACATCGAGTCTGACAATCCAAAACAAGATAACATGAACAAATCCTGTGATTAATCATTTCACACGATTAATCATTTCAGTCATATTTGCTATATCACTAACGATAACAGTTCCCTGCATTAACACATTTTGAAATCTGCTTCTCAAATCGATATTTCAAAAACCCTTTCGTTTTTTCTTTGATAACTGCAATGCAAACAATCATGGTAAGACCACAACCAATAGCTGCCGTCATGATAATTCTAAACTCACTGAAACTGAAGATACTGACAGCTTGTGGATTCTCGGTGTAATGTGTGGTAACACGTGGAAAGACATTTAAACATCCGTCATGCCACACGCACCATTCATATTTTCAGATTTATCTTAATCTCAGCAAAGGTTGGAACTTACTTCCAGGCAAGAGCATCAAACTCGAGCCTGACCCTAACATGTGACATCGAAATGTACCCGTGGGCTTCGAGCAGGGTGCCTATGCACTTTGTGATCCTCCCTCGCTCATAGAACATTACCAAACCATGCATAGCAATGTCTCCCCCATTATGCCTGGCGTGACAGCATCAAAAACACGATAGTTATCAACGAGAGGTGATGACCGCACGAAACAATCACATAAACAACAACGCGAAGTAATTACACAAGCAACAACAACAGCAACGGGATAATCAAACAAATAAACACATTAACAAGAGATTTGAATGCCCATATCCAATCGCACAATCCGAAACAGCATAACACGAACAAATTCTGACAGAATATCTTGAAAATGAAATGGAATCGAGTCAGCTGATGTCACTTCGGTTCAACTCAAAAATAGTTTGAGGTCAAGTCAAGCTAATAATAAGTGAAACTCGACTTATCGTTTCTTTATAAGGTATAAGAGCAATTCGAGGGATGCTACCTCGCTTTCAGTTACTTATCTTATTAACTGGGTGTTCGAATGATAAAATTTGAGAGAATTTCATGATGTTTCCCGAACAATGCTACTTCAAAACCACTAACTATCCTTATAAGTTACACATCAATTTATTTTGACCCTGAGAAGACACTGCGCTAGCAGTTAAGAGAAAATTCTAACCTCTGTGCACAGATCAAACCACAGTAATCCAGTTCAACCCTAGCCCGAGATATAAGCTCTCGAAACTGGTCAGTTATTGAAGACAGAAACGATGACTTATGAGGTACCTTATTACCACTTATGACGGACAATAACTGCACTGGCAAGGGAAATAAGGATAACATCATAAATGTGTATGAATGCCGTCATGACACTAGCTAATAGATAAGCTTCGGCGAGTAACCACAAACACCTGAGACTTCGAGTCACCAGTTAGCGACTCGACTCTACAGGATGAGTGGTCCAGGCGAACTTTCCAGACCTACCGCTAACTTCATAAGGCGATTCATACCCTACGTTAGTGAAACTCAATTTTTAGGGAATATTTTCTTCATTTGATATGCCAGTACAGCCATTATCAACACCTGATGATAGCTCTCCCAGAAACTAACTAATATGTTATTTTCAATACGATAACTGTAGACCATTCGAGTGGATTGTAGAAGGTTATCGAATATCTTAGTAGCACAAGTGATGAATGATAACTACACTGGCAAGGGACATAAGGATATCATCATAGAATTGTATGAATGCCATCATGACACTAGCTAATAGATAAGCTTCGGCGAGTGACCACAAACACCTGAGAGTTCGAGTCACCAGTTAGCGATTCGACTCTACAGGATGAGTGGTCCAGGCGAACTTTCCAGACCTACCGCTAACTTCATAAGGCGATTCATACCCTACGTTAGTGAAACTCAATTTTATAGGAATATTTTTCTTTCTTTGATATGCCAGTGTAGCTATCACAACAAAACTGATGAACCTATAATGCTTCACATCCCATTTGAATAGAATTCTGAAACTTAGCAAGTACCTTATTAGCACTAAAGACATACAAAAACTGCACTGGCAAGGGAAATAAGGATTGCATCATAGAAATGTATGAATGCCATCATAACACTAGCTAATAGATAAGCTTCGGCGAGTAACCACAAACACCTGAGACTTCGAGTCACCAGTTAGCGATTCGACTCTACAGGATGAGTGGTCCAGGCGAACTTTCCAGACCTACCACTAACTTCATGAGGCGATTCATACCCTACGTTAGTGAAACTCAATTTTTAGGGAATATTTTCTTCATTTGATATGCCAGTACAGCCATTATCAACATCTGATGATAGCTCCCCCAGAAACTAACTAATACGTTATTTCCAATACGATAACTTTAGACCATTCGAGTGGATTGTAGAAGGTGATCGAATATCTTAGTAGCACAAGTGATGAATGATAACTACACTGGCAAGGGACATAAGGATATCATCATAGAATTGTATGAATGCCATCATGACACTAGCTAATAGATAAGCTTCGGCGAGTGACCACAAACACCTGAGAGTTCGAGTCACCAGTTAGCGATTCGACTCTACAGGATGAGTGGTCCAGGCGAACTTTCCAGACCTACCGCTAACTTCATAAGGCGATTCATACCCTACGTTAGTGAAACTCAATTTTATAGGAATATTTTTCTTTCTTTGATATGCCAGTGTAGCTATCACAACAAAACTGATGAACCTATAATGCTTCACATCCCATTTGAATAGAATTCTGAAACTTAGCAAGTACCTTATTAGCACTAAAGACGTACAAAAACTGCACTGGCAAGGGAAATAAGGATTGCATCATAGAAATGTATGAATGCCATCATAACACTAGCTAATAGATAAGCTTCGGCGAGTAACCACAAACATCTGAGAGATTTCTCCTCATAGCACATTTGATAACATTGGAATTTTTTCCAGCTGTTATCAAACAGCACTACAACGAAGACGTTCTTCGAGTCACCAGTCAGCAACTCAACTCTACAGGATGAGTGGTCCAGGCGAACTTTCCAGACCTACCGCTAACTTCATAAGGCGATTCATACCCTACGTTAGTGAAACTCAATTTTTAGGGAATATTTTCTTCATTTGATATGCCAGTACAGCCATTATCAACACCTGATGATAGCTCTCCCAGAAACTAACTAATATGTTATTTTCAATACGATAACTGTAGACCATTCGAGTGGATTGTAGAAGGTTATCGAATATCTTAGTAGCACAAGTGATGAATGATAACTACACTGGCAAGGGACATAAGGATATCATCATAGAATTGTATGAATGCCATCATGACACTAGCTAATAGATAAGCTTCGGCGAGTAACCACAAACACCTGAGACTTCGAGTCACCAGTTAGCGATTCGACTCTACAGGATGAGTGGTCCAGGCGAACTTTCCAGACCTACCACTAACTTCATGAGGCGATTCATACCCTACGTTAGTGAAACTCAATTTTTAGGGAATATTTTCTTCATTTGATATGCCAGTACAGCCATTATCAACATCTGATGATAGCTCCCCCAGAAACTAACTAATACGTTATTTCCAATACGATAACTTTAGACCATTCGAGTGGATTGTAGAAGGTGATCGAATATCTTAGTAGCACAAGTGATGAATGATAACTACACTGGCAAGGGACATAAGGATATCATCATAGAATTGTATGAATGCCATCATGACACTAGCTAATAGATAAGCTTCGGCGAGTGACCACAAACACCTGAGAGTTCGAGTCACCAGTTAGCGATTCGACTCTACAGGATGAGTGGTCCAGGCGAACTTTCCAGACCTACCGCTAACTTCATAAGGCGATTCATACCCTACGTTAGTGAAACTCAATTTTATAGGAATATTTTTCTTTCTTTGATATGCCAGTGTAGCTATCACAACAAAACTGATGAACCTATAATGCTTCACATCCCATTTGAATAGAATTCTGAAACTTAGCAAGTACCTTATTAGCACTAAAGACGTACAAAAACTGCACTGGCAAGGGAAATAAGGATTGCATCATAGAAATGTATGAATGCCATCATAACACTAGCTAATAGATAAGCTTCGGCGAGTAACCACAAACATCTGAGAGATTTCTCCTCATAGCACATTTGATAACATTGGAATTTTTTCCAGCTGTTATTAAACAGCACTACAACGAAGACGTTCTTCGAGTCACCAGTTAGCGACTCGTCTCTACAGGAAGAGTGGTCCAAGCGAACTTTCCAGACCTACCGCTAACTTCATAAGGCGATTCATGCCCTACGTTAGTGAAACTCAATTTTTAGGGAATATTTTCTTCATTTGATATGCCAGTACAGCCATTATCAACACCTGATGATAGCTCTCCCAGAAACTAACTAATATGTTATTTTCAATACGATAACTGTAGACCATTCGAGTGGATTGTAGAAGGTTATCGAATATCTTAGTAGCACAAGTGATGAATGATAACTACACTGGCAAGGGACATAAGGATATCATCATAGAATTGTATGAATGCCATCATGACACTAGCTAATAGATAAGCTTCGGCGAGTAACCACAAACACCTGAGACTTCGAGTCACCAGTTAGCGATTCGACTCTACAGGATGAGTGGTCCAGGCGAACTTTCCAGACCTACCACTAACTTCATGAGGCGATTCATACCCTACGTTAGTGAAACTCAATTTTTAGGGAATATTTTCTTCATTTGATATGCCAGTACAGCCATTATCAACATCTGATGATAGCTCCCCCAGAAACTAACTAATACGTTATTTCCAATACGATAACTTTAGACCATTCGAGTGGATTGTAGAAGGTGATCGAATATCTTAGTAGCACAAGTGATGAATGATAACTACACTGGCAAGGGACATAAGGATATCATCATAGAATTGTATGAATGCCATCATGACACTAGCTAATAGATAAGCTTCGGCGAGTGACCACAAACACCTGAGAGTTCGAGTCACCAGTTAGCGATTCGACTCTACAGGATGAGTGGTCCAGGCGAACTTTCCAGACCTACCGCTAACTTCATAAGGCGATTCATACCCTACGTTAGTGAAACTCAATTTTATAGGAATATTTTTCTTTCTTTGATATGCCAGTGTAGCTATCACAACAAAACTGATGAACCTATAATGCTTCACATCCCATTTGAATAGAATTCTGAAACTTAGCAAGTACCTTATTAGCACTAAAGACGTACAAAAACTGCACTGGCAAGGGAAATAAGGATTGCATCATAGAAATGTATGAATGCCATCATAACACTAGCTAATAGATAAGCTTCGGCGAGTAACCACAAACATCTGAGAGATTTCTCCTCATAGCACATTTGATAACATTGGAATTTTTTCCAGCTGTTATCAAACAGCACTACAACGAAGACGTTCTTCGAGTCACCAGTCAGCAACTCAACTCTACAGGATGAGTGGTCCAGGCGAACTTTCCAGACCTACCGCTAACTTCATAAGGCGATTCATACCCTACGTTAGTGAAACTCAATTTTTAGGGAATATTTTCTTCATTTGATATGCCAGTACAGCCATTATCAACACCTGATGATAGCTCTCCCAGAAACTAACTAATATGTTATTTTCAATACGATAACTGTAGACCATTCGAGTGGATTGTAGAAGGTTATCGAATATCTTAGTAGCACAAGTGATGAATGATAACTACACTGGCAAGGGACATAAGGATATCATCATAGAATTGTATGAATGCCATCATGACACTAGCTAATAGATAAGCTTCGGCGAGTAACCACAAACACCTGAGACTTCGAGTCACCAGTTAGCGATTCGACTCTACAGGATGAGTGGTCCAGGCGAACTTTCCAGACCTACCACTAACTTCATGAGGCGATTCATACCCTACGTTAGTGAAACTCAATTTTTAGGGAATATTTTCTTCATTTGATATGCCAGTACAGCCATTATCAACATCTGATGATAGCTCCCCCAGAAACTAACTAATACGTTATTTCCAATACGATAACTTTAGACCATTCGAGTGGATTGTAGAAGGTGATCGAATATCTTAGTAGCACAAGTGATGAATGATAACTACACTGGCAAGGGACATAAGGATATCATCATAGAATTGTATGAATGCCATCATGACACTAGCTAATAGATAAGCTTCGGCGAGTGACCACAAACACCTGAGAGTTCGAGTCACCAGTTAGCGATTCGACTCTACAGGATGAGTGGTCCAGGCGAACTTTCCAGACCTACCGCTAACTTCATAAGGCGATTCATACCCTACGTTAGTGAAACTCAATTTTATAGGAATATTTTTCTTTCTTTGATATTCCAGTGTAGCTATCACAACAAAACTGATGAACCTATAATGCTTCACATCCCATTTGAATAGAATTCTGAAACTTAGCAAGTACCTTATTAGCACTAAAGACGTACAAAAACTGCACTGGCAAGGGAAATAAGGATTGCATCATAGAAATGTATGAATGCCATCATAACACTAGCTAATAGATAAGCTTCGGCGAGTAACCACAAACATCTGAGAGATTTCTCCTCATAGCACATTTGATAACATTGGAATTTTTTCCAGCTATTATTAAACAGCACTACAACGAAGACGTTCTTCGAGTCACCAGTTAGCGACTCGTCTCTACAGGAAGAGTGGTCCAAGCGAACTTTCCAGACCTACCGCTAACTTCATAAGGCGATTCATACCCTACGTTAGTGAAACTCAATTTTATAGGAATATTTTTCTTTCTTTGATATGCCAGTGTAGCTATCACAACAAAACTGATGAACCTATAATGCTTCACATCCCATTTGAATAGAATTCTGAAACTTAGCAAGTACCTTATTAGCACTAAAGACGTACAAAAACTGCACTGGCAA
>JAPYMA010000577.1:0-14228 GCA_035041965.1 Anisakis pegreffii | reverse complement strand
TGTACTTCGTTCAGTTACGTATTGCTTTCTACTCGGCAGTACTTCATTTCGTTTCTTCGCTTTCATTGTCAGCCAAATGAAAGTAAATCGATTTTTGTTTCTTTACAACAACACACAAAACTCTTTTCAATACCCAATTGGCTAACACTGCTACCAACTGGAATAACTACACACATTAAGCAGCCTGCAGTTAACGCAACCCAAACAGACCACACTTTTTTGCGCTTTTTTTCCCGGGTGGGGGGGGAGAAGGGGAGGAGGAGGAACGGAGGAGAGAGTTTTGAAAAGGATGGAATTAATGAAGTTCGGCAAGCGAAAGGGGATGATGAGAACTATAAAGAGTGCAAAATATGATTTGAATAATATTTTAATATTTTACTTTAAATTATTAAATATTTTTGTTAAGTAATCTTACAATTAGTTAAATGAACACTTTTGGTTGTTTTGTTATGTATATGAATAATCTAGTTTGCTTCCAATAAAACATCATAAAAACCAGCAATTAGAAAGCAACATGTGGATATTAAATAAATTCTCAAAAATATGAGAAGATAGCTACTGGTATTGATGGTTTATTTTTATGAAGTAATGGATTCCAATTGAATGACTGGACTAATTAATTCATTAATTCCAAAAATGGACAACCAGTTACATAAGAGTTTCTTTGAAGAATAAAATTAAAACATTTCATTAATACGCTCCATTATCATACGAGACTTGCAATGGCAACAAAGACAACGGAGAAGATCACTTGGAAGACAGACTCCAAAAATATGGAAGGACATTTGAAAAGATCCGCCAAACGAAAGCAGCATCCAGCAGCGAATGCAAGGCCTTCTGGCCAAACAATTGACAGCGTGGCCAATCCACAAAATCACACGACAAATCACCCGACCTCACACAACATTACATAATTGTACAAAATGAAATTTTTAACCGTGCAAAATCCATAAAAGAGTGCAATATTTTAACTAAAATTCTGTCTTTTTGATCGATTTTTTGATTGCTTCTGATCTGATTATAATCCTAGCAGCGAAGTTATAGTTTGCTCAAACTTACACAATAACAACAATAATAATAATGACAATAATAACAATAATAATAACATAATAATGATAACAACAACAGTAATAATAATAATAGCAATAATAATAGGAATAATAATAAGAATAATAATAGTAATAGTAATAGTAATAATAATAATAATAATAATAATAACAATAGTAACAATATTAGTACTAAGAACGGAAATCCATAAAAAATTTGCATAGAATAATGCATAGTACACTTATTTCATATGAAACAGTGCCGAAACGCGTATTTATTTGCATGAAATAGCTGAACAAAAATGTGTGCTTCAAGAAGACAACAGCAAGCAATGCGATAGATGTATCAGCGATATATATCTGCAGCAGTCGAATTCTTTCGTTCTTATCAACACAATATTTGTGCATGTTCACGTCTCAGTTATCAATGTTGAAACGAATTAACTTGATGTAACAAATATTCATCAACAGACAAGAATAAATAACAAAGTGATTATTCATTTATGAACATTAAACTTTTTCATCTTATGCAAACTTAAGTAAAATTTAAGCTTGCTTCTAGATAGAATGTTTTCTGCATGAACTTCTTATTATGCTTTATCCGTATGAATGCAATGAATAAGTTGTGATATGATATATACCTAAATGAAGTGGGTGATAAAACAAGAAAAGCATCTTAACAGCCAACATTTTCATTTCTCTAACAGTGAGAAAGTGATCACATACACAACTGAAACACTACAGACATTTGTTGTTCCGAATTATTATAACGAGTGCATGGTGCTTTTGTAGAAAAAACAAATGATAAACAACACTAAGTAAATAAAATAATATTCACCTCATTTGGATTGTTTATAATCGATGAGACTGCGTATTCTAACGTTTTTGTTGTCGTCATATCAAAACCAGCAGCCATTCGTCCTTTAATTTTATAATCAAAATAATAACAGCACTCACAGAACTATCATTATTATTGTAACGATATTATTGGTGCATCTTGATTGACATAATTAATCCTATTGAATCTTCAAAAAACAACTCATCAAACGAATTAATGAATATAAATAGCATCAGTCAAGAACAATAATAATAATAACAATACCTTGCATAAATTTATTTTAATGCGCCGAAATATGTTCAAGATAAGAGATGAACGAATAGTTGCAGCGAAATGGACAGAATTAATAACACGTGAAGTAAGCAATTATGAATGATTAAATATACTGGTATGTTGCACACATTCGAATAATTTCAAAATTTAACGATCATCCCTTCAACGTGCCATAATTAACTGAAAATGCGTGCATATGAAACATAGTTACATCACAATTTTCGTTGCATCTAATTTTAATTTTTTCCACATTTAATTAATCACTTAAATTTTTTTAAACAGATATCCATATCGCCGAAGCAGAAATTAAAAAATAATTGGAGCCATTTAAAACGTTGTAATAACTATGTATGAGACCGATTTTAAAAAGTGTGATATTATGAATGACTGTGATGTACTAATCAGAAATAATACTTTTAACAATATAAATACTAATATTGATAATATTAACGACAACAACAATAATGATAGTGATAAGATCAATAATAAATAAGAATAATAATACAATTACAATCTCATTTATAATTCAAATGACTTTCACACCTAATTGTAAGACACTACTAACGCCACCGATTAATTCAGTCAGTTTCAGCTCAAAAATTGAACCAGTGAAGTGAACTGCATTTTATAGTCTGTTCGCCACATGCACCATTCAGATAACTTCTCGTCTCAAAAAGTTTTGAAATGCGATTTCAATAGACTAATTCAACGGATCTATTAACCCTCAAATCTTTACCATTTGATCAAAATTACTGGCGCTCTTCCAACTCATAGTGTCACTTTTGCAAACAGTCCACTTTGCAGGTAATTCATGAATACATTATACATTACACGTTCATTATTCGATAGTTTCAAACCTATCCCAACATCTTTAGTGTTCATTACACGTCGTTGTAGTTATCAAACTCTTTGTTCAGATTGGTCTTTTTTCAAAATAAATGAGCGTATTGTATTTTACTTGTCACGTTTTGTTTTATAAAGGTTTCTGCACTATATTTACACTATCATTGAAATCATTTTGTTTCGATGCTATTCAATCCTAATTGAAATAGTGAAATGTTTAGGTAAAGACAAGCAATTCCATGGCAAATCATCTTTATTTCTGCTATTTAACATGGAGATGAGAATGTCTAGTTCATAAGTGCAGACTGCTGAACATGAAGAATGGAGAATGACAACCAAATCTACCTGAAGACGATCATCTCGTTCCTAACCGTTGTTGTATTGACAAGAAAATTTCGTTAACAAATGCTGTCGAATTTTCGTTTTGTTTCTGCTTGGTCAACGTGATCGCTTGTTAACATTCATTCTTGCTCAAAAGCGCCATTATCACTTACAAAAGTGACGCAAATGATCACGAAACCGTATACATGAACTAAGACTAATCATTGATTTACTATAATATGGCACTTACTAAAGCAAACTAATCAGTCAATTATTAAACCGTACACCCAATCCGATCTATCAATGAATATTAATCTCCATACTCAACTTCATTAACCTGATCTCTAAAAAAACGAATTCGGTACATGCATACAACACATGAATGAATGAAGAACGATATCAGCTGAAATTTTAAAATGATGACGATGATGCTTTTCGAAACGAGGTAAATAAGAGTACGTTGAACTGCATCAGCAATACCACCAATCAGAGATAAGTAGCCCTAGTCAATAGTTAGTCGGACACTACATTATACGTATATGTTAATATCTATATGGCAATGAAGGATGAATGGGTAGACGGATGAATAGCAAGATTGGAAGAAAGACAATCGCAACAAATACATATTGCTGCAGCAATATGTATTTGTAGCAGCAAATTTGAAATGGACGATAGAACAAATAAAAACTGAAAAATACATCAATCATTTTTAAGATATGCGCCATATTTTAAACACCAACAAAACAGTTGAAGTGAAGTGCGTGAAAGAATAACTGACTGAGTTTAGAAATATTTTTTAAAGAAAAGCGGCGCTTTGAATTAATATTATCACGCAAACGTTTTGTGTATAAATATGGTATAATATTATAGGAATGATTAAATGAAGCTTTTTTTGGACTGATAAAAGAGAAGAAAACAACTTAAAGACAACTGATAAAATTTGTCGCCTTTTACACTGTCGCTATTGCTATTCTATTCTCGTCGCATTTTCTTTCAGTGAATTTTGCATGACAAATGAGTAATGGATGAATTAATTGAGTGATAAATTTATTTGCATACAATAAGAAAATGATTATATATATATATATATATATATATATATATATATATATATATATATATATATATATATATATATATATATATATATATATATATATATATATATATATATATATAGCTAGGATTTCTTCATGGATGGAAGGAGAGAGGAAACAGCATCAAAGAATATCTTTTAATGAATTAGTGAAAATCGGCAACAGTAAGAGTGGCTGCTATTATCATTTTAACAAGAATAATATCATAGCATGGGCAGCCAAACACACACTTACATACATTTATATAGCTAGCAAGTAAGTGGGTGGTTTTGCAAATAAGTTAGCAGAAGGGATAAGATTAAGGGGATTAGCAATACTGAAGTAAAAATGTAACTCGAAATAAGATTTCATTGATTAAATCTACATTGGTACCATCATGCATTTGTTCATCTTCCCATGGGACGGACGAATGTTAATCAAGATGAAGATATATGCACACATGCATGTGTATGAATGAATAAACATCAATAAAGTTGTGTTCATCAATGGATTTAGGTAGTTGGGTTGTTCGTTTATGCCCATTTCGCGATGAAGTGTTAAACCAGCACAACAAACGAATCACAGCAGAAGTCGGGATGAAAATAAGCAAACGACTGAACGCAACTACATCTGTGATCCTAACTATATATGTATCGCATATGGGAACCCGCTGAGTACTTCTGCTGACCGAAATAAGATAAATGATTTAAAACAATCGGCGGGTATTCATTTCTTACCGGTTAAGGATGAACAAATAAATAAGTGACTGATCCAGCATACGAATAGATAGTTTCAATAAGAATTTTAAGAGACTCAATAACGACAATAAATTAGAGGTAAGCAGCCAAAGCATGATCAATAATAATGATAATAATAATAAATGATAATAATAATAATAATAATAATAATAATAATGGTAATGATGATGGATAAATTCATGAATTTATAACATTTACAATAAAAAACAATAAATAGTAAAACAAAACAAATGAATAATCAAATCGAATAAATATTTTGTGTGATAAATAATCAGAGATAAAAGGCTGACTGTATTAATACTGGCATTGAACTCTCCTCACTACTAAACCTTTTCTCGTATGATTTACAATAATTTTACAGCTTACATTCAATTTCCTCATTCATATTTCCTGCACAACATCATATTTTAATAAAAACCATCCATCTTTTTCGATAATTTCTAAATACAGCATTTAATTCGGTCCTCACCCAAATGAAATCATTGCAAATGAATAAAAAAACACCGAATAAACAATAAGTATAACATCATAAAATGACAATGTGTTTTTATCTTTTACATCCCAAATTAATATGAAAATATTCACTACCAGGATTTATTATAAATAATCCTCAATATAACTGAACGGAATAGAATAAGAATCGAATCGTATAATTTTAACTACAGAATGTTTATCGCATAATGAATATCAAAAAATAAAAATCAGTTAATGAATAATATTATAGCGAAAATCGCTTGTTCCATTCTAGAATACTTCGCAGCCTGAAGATTTGTCTCACATGAAACGATCACTTTAGTTGTCGTACCACTAAAGTAGTGTATGCCATATCTTCTACCGTTTCGAAAGTTCTATTTATAAATGAAATCACTATCGTTTTGGCTGACAATAAAGAAACGGAATCAGTTCTTGATCTTTTTTTTTAAAACTTGGCCAATTTTTTCAGTCAGTCAAGTGGTTCAGAAAGCCTGATCCTAAAGTCTATGAGCAACAAATATTTGCAGCTTTCATCGACCACTGATCAGTTCTGCTTTAAGATAGCTCTTACGATAAGCTATCCTTTATGGCAATATTGTTTTTTATGATAGGCGGATGGATATCTTCGAGAAAATTAATCCACTTTGCGTTTGCATCAAGAAATGGCTAGGACAGCAGTTCTTAACTGCCTCGTCCTTCATTGTGTCGAGTCAAGTGCTTATCTATCAACACCGACATTATTTCCTAACCTAATTGAATTTTTTTTTTGCAAAGCGAACTTCACTTCACAATGATTAAACTTCAGCAGATGGAAACGACAGCTTTCCAAAGAAGCATTTTCAATTGTGAATGAGTTGAATAATTAAAATTTAAAAACAAAACATCCAATAGATATTTTTAATAATGCAATTGAAATCATTCACTTGCTCATTTTCATACACAAACCTTTTGAGAAACAATAAATTGAAGATTTCTTTCTTTTTCCTTTCTTATCTTCAATTCAATTAATTGAATACAAAATTAGTAAACTGATTGCGTTCTTCAAGGAAACATAATACAAATATGAAAGATAATGAACAAAAGGAAAGAACGATTAATAAATGAGACTGGCAGATAACACCTTGAAATCAACAAACAGATATTATGATTATCAGAAAGAGGATGGAGAGTGATCGATAAAATGAAACGACCGTTACAATTTGAATCGTCACCAAACAACAAATTCTTCGTCAAAGATTTCATAGCTGTATGATAATAATCGGTAATTAATTGATATTGGTAACAACAAGGATATATGACATAATGAAACATCTCCTCAAAGCACTATCATCTTCTAAACTAAGCAAAATAATGAGTTAATTTCAAAATTGTTACATGACTAATAAATACACATGTAAGGATCATCAGTAAACTACATCATATCATCGGTGAATCAATTGATAGTATAACAAATAAGTGATAATGCATATGACTGACACAGGTACATACCAGGTTTAATTTTGTATTTTTAATCTTGTTCTTACTCTTCGTCAATAAAGTGACAACGTAGATGCATGAATGGATACAGCTTTCTAAAAACAACATAGCAGAAGTCACCACTTTATAACTTTTGTACAAGCATCGGTGAATTTGGTGCGCTTTCAAGTGTACATTCTTTGGGAACAAATCTTTTTGAGCAGATCAAACCAGCAGTATCGCTACTCTGTTCTTGGCCAACATCACAACAAAATCTAGGTCACTTATTGCTATCGTTATTGTCACTACCGATTATTTCACTCTTGAGACATTGATAGGGCACATTAGGTATCTTCTTTAACAAGACTCCCCTCAACATCATCAATATGACTATCACCATTCGTCTCACCTAACGTCGCTTCAATGATCTCTTCATGTGCATCTGCAGCCTCTATTTCTTCTTCATCATCACATTCATCCATGAATACAACTTGCTAGAAATTATCAGTTTAAACAAATCACGTTACTCGATGAATATAAATCTATCACAGAGCCATTGTATCGCATGAATACTGACTGTAATATTCATTTCATTCAATTCTCAGAAATTAATGAACAAGCAACCAAAAAAAGAAAAACAAACCATATTATTAAGATCATCCGCATCAATTTGCATTCTGAGTTGTTCATATTGTTCTGGAGTTAAGGCGATTTGTTGTAACATCATATTGCTGTGATCATTATCAATATTACTATCCATTTTAACATTGTTATCACTACCATTAATGATAATATTATCGATGTCATTTATCATCACTACATCCGAACTGGACGTGATACTATTATCATCCACGTGTTCAGTCGATGGCCGATTCAAGCATTTTGTTGACTCATTTCTTGTCGTGCCTTTAACCGATAAACATGATAGACATATCCACATCAATACTAATGAAATACAATAAGCTGACTTACCTAAATTTTGTGCATCATTTTGCTGTGTATCGGCGACCATTAAAACATAAATACCTGCACGCTGTTCACTCATTTTATCATTATTTACAGTACTACTACTACTACTACCGTTCTCAATCGCAACTTCTTGTCCACTCTCCTCTTCATTCTCTATTCGATTTATTCCATCATTCTGAACCCCCCTTTGCTGCTTCTGAATTTGAAATCGTTCGTCTATATTTGCTTCATTTTTTTGCAATAATTGTTCATTATTACTACCATCTGAATGAACAATATTTCGTTGTTCTTGTTGTTCGTCTTGTTTCAATGTTATTCCACTACTTATTCTCGAATTTGATGGCATTACAAAGTGATCATCTGCAACGATTACTTTCAATAGCAATTCAATACTACATGAGCTTAAAAAAAACAGTTGAATATGCTTTTACCTTCGAGTAAAACTGGCGGTATTGTTGAAGTGCAAGGTGAAGTTGGTAATATATTCGTTAGTAATTTTGTACCTTTATTACTAATATCATTATTATTGTTATTATCATTACTATTAATACCATCAGTATTATTATTATTATTACTATTACTATCAATGGAAGCAGCAGCAGCATTATTGAAGGAAAAATGTTCATATTTCGGTTGATGACACGAACGACGATGGTAAATAAACTGATATCTGAACATCACTTCACAATTACTACATGTAATTTTCATTTGAAAAAATGAATAAATAATGATTACCAAATAAATAAATAATTAAATACATAAATAAATAATAAACCTGTCGAAAAAAGCAGTCTGGCAACACCACCATGTAACTCTTCCTTTATTTACATCAGCTCTTATATTCGGCATTCCGCGGATATGGACAATCGCCGAAAAGGACTGTCGATTATGAACACGTAGCATATGTCGTATTAATAAGGATGGCTTCACCATCACTAAGCCACACAGCTCACATGATGTCCTGTTACATTTCCCAGTTATTCATTTATTTAGCACTGTCAAAAATATCGTCGTTCCTTTGCATCCCTCATTCAACACATTTCGCTGCATGAAATCATTCGTTTCCACGAATTTCATCCCGACTATCGATCAATTAGAAAGATGCATCGATAGCAATACTATCAATATTTTGAAAACAGATAAAGAAATGAACGCACCTACACGGTGTGTCCTCCATTAAGGGCGTTAGCTTTACAGTTGACGTACTATTATTTGTGCTATAGATAATGTTGCTCGATGAAATTGAATTATTCACTTCACTACTCGAATTTGTTGTTCGAGAATTGTTTACTATTGCGGTTGAGAGATTCAACGTTTGCATAGCATTTCTATTGGCGTCATTATTATGAGTATCATTGCTATTGCCATTGCGACTGCTGCTTTCAATATTCACTCCTTTTTTATTATTATGATGATTACTATTATTGGTGATATGCAATTGTACTCCTGCACCACGTTTGCGTAACTCTTCAACACGGTTACGTGTAACTGGCATACCATGAACGTCCCCTTTATGAACATTCAAATCAGCCATTGACATGCACACATGACCACACCATTTGCAGACGTATCTTAACCATCATTATTTTATGATCACAACAAAAATCCGTATTTACACAACAATAAATAACTAGTCAATGAAAAACCAAAAGAATTAAAAATAACTAAGCGTACTTTCGTCGACGTGAATGCATCAACCCAATATGCGCGTATAATTTTTGTTCATCCGTAAACACCAAATTACATTCACGACACGTGACTCGTTCAACAAACTTCAATTATTATTATAACAATTATCATAACAGCAGTGACAATAACAATGTGTTACCAAATAATGATGCAATCATAAATAATGAACCTGTTGTCCAAATTCCATGAGCATATTATTCCTAAGTTGATCATTTTTGGAATGTGCTCGGATATGGTTGATAATCGCTGACTGATGTTGCGCATTAATGTAGATACCACATATACGGCACGGTTGGAATTGCAGTGAATTTGAGTGACTGATATTATCATGAACTGAACGATTAGCTTTATAACGATTCGTTTCAATCTTTATATTGAGAGGGAGGGCTGTCAGCGCACATGACATATTGCCTATTAATTTCTTGAATAGCACTATCATTATTATTATTGAACAAAAAATTCAACGAATAAATGAATTCACATGCTGCATCACGTCCCCTTGCCACCACATTCGTTAAAGCCTCTTGCCTTAACTTGACCAACGCCACACGCTCACGTTGTCGATTACGTTCTTTTTCACGTCTATAACATAAAATATTATCAAGTCAATAAACTAACATCAACAATAACAATACTACTGATCACAAGCCTCTTCCATTCCTGCTGAATGTTTTCTATATCAGCTAAAGCCTCATTGATCGCCTCTGGATGTGCCATTTTTGTATGTCTCTCCAAGCCGAATGCAGTAAGGAATATGCGGTCAGGACAATGTCTGCATGGATACGATTCTACTTCATCAGCGATACCTTTAAACTTAACTTGCATTTATATAAATAGACAACAACAAAACAGAATGGATGAAACAAAACACTATAATGAATAAGCAACTAATAAAAACAGACACCTGGTAATGGATGTTCAACGTACGGCTGTTCGTTTGAGTCGTACGATAACGGTGGCGCTTCAACAGTAATATGGCGTGGAAACTGCATGGGTTGTTGATGAGAATTATTATCGAATGTTTTATTACTACTAACTGCGACATTACTGCTACTGTCATCTGAGGACAGTACACGCATCATCACACCACCTCTTACAATAACACCTTCATCGAACTCATCGTCGATATCTAGGATATCATTTGATGATGAACCTGAACAACTGAATATTACTTACTTGAAGTATCACATATTCTAGAGTCTATTCAAACATTTACTAACAACCTGCAAAAAGAGGCTCGCATAAATTGTTAATTTTCATGATGATTTATTAATCGTTTGAATTATTCCGTGAAATAATTTAATGAACAACTACATTAGCAAAATACTGTCTGCTAAACGAGCAATAATTAAATAACGGATGCAACTTACAGCGTTGTTGATCAACCAAACCCAACGATGTATGCACGCGTTTTCGTGAAATAATACGCGGAGCTTTACGCATCACTTTTACCTTTATTGTTATGAATTCTATTATCTACTTCTCCGATTTCCTTATCAAGGTTACGTAAGATTACACAATAATAATTATTATTACGAATATATCTATCCGAACTGATCAATGAACTTGATATCTGAATAACATTCACTGCAAAGCGTGATAATAAGAAATAACCAGTGCTATTGATAGCCGTTTTAAAGACAACACAATACAGTAGGTGATCGGCCACTATGCCACCGGGTCTAGGACAATTTGCTCCGCGACAAGTGCCACTCCGGTGATTTGCTAGTGCCCGAGTCATTTTTGTCGGAGTTTCGAATTGTCGCGGACTTATTTGTTGGTCACCCGGACTAGCATGTGCAACCAGTGGCAGAAGCTGAACGAAAGCAAACGAGGTTGGTAAAAGAAGCCAAATTGCACTTTTGAAGCGACGCGGTGAGGTAGAGCACAGAGAAAAAGAGATCCAACAGGGCGAATTAATTCATCGATGAGGCACAGGAATTTGACGTATTTCAAGGCTACACCTGATCTGAATGTGTACATGAGGTGTCATTGGGAAGGGAAATAAATTTTCCATGTTCAGACAAAGACTGGCTACAAGAATTGGCTCATTTATGGAGCAGTAAAAGTTTAACCAGGGAAGTTACAATCAAATAAGAGTCATTTGATCAATTGAAGTGGAAAAAGTGTCGGAACAGAAATTTGATCGGTCAATGCCAAGCAATTCATTAGAAAGAGAATTGAATTCTCTACAAGCACAAAAGGTTTCAGGAAAATTCATCATTTAGTTTTCGAGATTGTAACCTAAAAAGAACCTTCACGAGGAGAAATAATGCCTTTGGAGGCGAGTGAAATGGAAAAAGTGTCGGAACAGAAATTTGATCGGTCAATGCCAAGCAATTCATTAGAAAGAGAATTGAATTCTCTACAAGCACAAAAGGTTTCAGGAAAATTCATCATTTAGTTTTCGAGATTGTAACCTAAAAAAAACCTTCATGAGGAGAAATAATGCCTTTGGAGGCGAGTGAAATGGAAAAAGTGTCGGAACAGAAATTTGATCGGTCAATGCCAAGCAATTCATTAGAAAGAGAATTGAATTCTCTACAAGCACAAAAGGTTTCGGGAAAATTCATCATTTAGTTTTCGAGATTTTTCGTTTTTTTTTTCTCGTTAACCTCTCTGGCAACCTCTCTGGCTTTTTTCTCGTTAACCTCTCCCTCATTTCGTTAACCTCTCTGGCAGCATTATTAGTGCTAATCGACACTCCAAAACATCTTTTCTACTGATCTCCATATCCGTTCTACTATTCAGGCAGCAATTTGATCCCGTGACAGTCACATAACCTCTCTCTCATCCGAACATGCAAATACTCAAATGTCACAAAACGCTTCAAGCATTTTCATTTTCGTTATGGTCGTAAATCATTTTATATACCTCCGAGCTGACACCTATCGCTCACTTTCTGTAAATGCTATTATTGCCATCCCTTGAGTAAAAATAGTTTTGGTCCCCTTTATCACTCCAACCTCTGTATGATCCCACTTTAAAAGCCTACCTTTCTGAAGTGCAGTAACTGTGATGGTGTTATGCATGCGGACGTCATGCAGTCTTTCCTAACTTTTTAATTGTGTTGTAGTATTAATAATAAATGGTTTAAAACTCATTTGTTAGCGGAAAGAAAGCGAGACTATCCAGCCGGGATGAGTGAAACCTGACCCAATATAATCTATTCTATTATATTTACCATCCCAATAGATTCTATTGCATGTGATCCTGATGTGGTATCCTTAACCTGATCATAAACTGCTTCCATCCCCGTTTGATAAACATGAACGTTTGATAAACGTTTGATAAACACCCCACAATCAGACTGTACCTCGCTCACTTGCAAATGCGTCATTCGGAGCATCTGACGCGTATGCAACAACTTGAGGAAGGTCGTGCTGCAAAACTAAGAAACATAAAGTACGTTCGTCTGAATTACCGACTAGCGAAGTATATGCGTGCATATCAGGTACATACTCACAGTTCTGCCCTGTCGGAACATTCTTGAGAAATACAAGCTCAGTTACCTTCTCTCGTTAATAGCAAATATTACACTCTACCGACTGCAGGTTAATATGACCAAACGCAGCGCAAGCGATCCCTCCAATGTGTGGCTTGTAACATTGCCTTATCTGGATCGAGTGCAATACTTGTTGTCCGACACAGATTCAACGGGACTTCAAAGCAGGAAATCAGCTCGATACCAACATCAGCATGTTGTCGAAAGTGTCAACAAGAATGTCGCTACAACTGCTGCAGCACACCGTGCACCTAGAGCTAATGAGCTTGATGTTATATTCGACAACGCCGCGTCAGAGTCTGTTTCAGCTACTACGATCGCATTCAACCCTCCATCTTTGGAATGGCTACGCACACTGTGGACGAGGGAATTCCCGGGTTTGCATGGCACTCGTCCTCCCTATATGATCGCGCAAAGTTTCAATAGAACTGCAGCGCCCTGCCAACGAGTTACAGTACCAGTTCAACCTGACGGTAACTGTTTTTACAGGTCAGTGTAAGAGTTTCTCCATCGTGCATGCTACTATTCTTATCCGAGGCTGCATAAGCCTTTGCTTCTCCCTAGCAAGAAGCTGGCGAAGAAAAACTATGGCTGGACAAAAATAAGAAAACAACTTGAAGATAAACGAGATGGTATCTTTGTTCTTAATCTGCGATAGCTAACCAATACAAGCGAATGTTACAAGAGAGAATCGCACAGTACAAGCGCTTTCTATAAATCAGACATGAGCAGCAAAGGTACTCGTTTCATTTGAAGCTTTCAGATCGATTGCATACTGCATTATGGGCAGTGAAGAACACCATGAACGAATCCGATCGGTTTTGACGGCATTCATAACGAGGATGAAGGATGAAAGATGGATTGGTTTGTTTCTAGGTTTCCAAATTCACAGCCCAGTTATATCAAGGAAACATTCAACAAATACAAATATCCTAACGCACCCACTAAGAAAGATAAACATTCACAGACTCTAGTTGCTCC